>BQNB010119429.1:0-20816 GCA_026074375.1 Tanacetum coccineum
CGGTTGATGCAATTGCGTAGTGGATAGATTCTGGTGCTACAACTCATGTTTATAAAGACCGTTGTTGGTTTAAGACATATGAACCGATGGAAGACAGATCTATACTTTACATGGGTGATGAACATTTCGCTCCTGTTCATGGCAAAGGAAACATATCATTAGAATTTAGTTCTGGAAAAACTATTACTTTGTTTAATGTGTTGTATGTACCAAAACTTCATAAGAATTTAGTTTCTGGTCCTGTATTGAATAAATGTGGATACAAACAAGTGTATGAATCCGATAAGTATATCTTATCGAAGTCTGGTGTGTTTGTAAGATTTGGTTATTATAACAATGGTATGTTTATGTTAAACTTGAATAAAGTTCCTCATGATTCAGATTCTGTTTATATGTCTTCTTCTACTGTTGTTAATTCCTCATTATGGCATGCTCGTTTAGGACATGTGCATTATAAAAGAATGCTTGAAATGTCTAAAGATGATTTAATTCCTGCTATTGATGAAAATCTGGAAAAATATACTACTTGTATGTTAACGAAAATCACTAGGAAACCATTTAAAAATCTGTCATACTTGAATTAATACATAGTGATTTGTGTGATTTTCATGCTACATCATCTTTGGGCAATAAAAAGTATGTCATAACTTTTATAGATGATGCCTCTATGTTGGGACTTAAAAGACTTCAAGGATTCTTAGAGTTACTACTGCTCAGGTACATAATGGAAATTATGCAAAGTAATTAGTACTGGTAGTATAAAGTTACCATTGCTAGTTACTACTGTTAGTATAATTTAGTACTGATAGCATAAAGTTACTGCTGTTAGTTGAAATTAACACTGCTCAGAGTTAAAGACTAAAATATAAGCTAAGTAGTTAGTGCGGCTAGTAGTAATGTTAAGACTGCTAGTATATGTACTGTTGGGAATAAATCTTCACAAGATAGTACTGCTAGTCTAAGAGGTTAATATTGCTCTTATTATAACAAATAGTATTAACCGAGTTAGAACTGCTAGTACAATATTAGTACTGCTAGAGTTATTTTATACTGCCAGAGAAGATTAATAATGCTGAAGACTTAAGACTGCTAGAAGAAGATTGCATGAAGATAAAGACGTGTGAGAAGATATATATGGATGTAATCTAAGTGTATATCTTATAAGGATAAAAAGATATGTATATGTTTAGAATTATAGAAGATCTTAAAAGATTTGTAGTTATCTTGTAAATGACTCCTTAGTGTATAAAAGGAGGTCCTAGGTTAAGGTGTTAGATATACTTTTTGAGAATATGTTTTGCATGCTTCAAGGTTGTAAACCCTAGTACTAGTTAAGAGTACTCGTATTATTGATCTAATAATATTGGAGCGTTTGGTTATATCTTTGTTATTCACGATTACTGTTTTATTCATAATACTTCTAGAGTATTAAGGTGTAGATTCCGCATACACTTTAATATACACACAAAGTTTCTACAACAAGTTATTTTGGATTTATCCAAGGTAATTTAACCTTAGACAACCTAAGGAATCGATCAAGGATTAGGATCAACAAGTGGTATTGGAGCTTTTGCTTTGAGAAACTTTAATCTAGAAGTCATGGAATTTGAATCTGCACATGGTAATGCTACTACTAAGCTACCCATACTCAAACTGGGTGAGTATGAGATGTGGGTGATAAGAATTAAGCAGTACTTCCAGATACAAGACTATGCTCTATGGGAGGTCATAAAGAATGGTAACTCATGGGTATCTATACCACAAACAGCACAAGAGAATGGTACTTTAGTTACAAAGATGTCAATGCCTGTAACTGTTGAAGAAAAGACCAACAAGAAGAATGATGTGAAGGGTAGAAGCTTGCTACTCATGGCTCTTCCCAATGAACATCAACTTACATTCAGTCAGTACACTGATGCTAAAACAATGTTTGCTGCTATTGAAACACGATTTGGAGGTAATGAAGCTACTAAGAAAACACAGAAGACACTTTTGAAGCAACAATATGAAAATTTTAGTGTATCAAGCTCAGAGTCTCTTGACTCTATCTTTAACAGGCTCCAGAAGATTGTTAGTAGGCTTGCAATTTTGGGTGTGGTCATCGCTCAAGAAGACTTAAATTCAAAAATTTTGAACAGCTTGCCTCCTGAGTGGAATACTCATGTAGTAGTCTGGATGAATAAGGCTGAAATTGAAACAATGAGCATCGATGATTTGTACAACAACTTCAAAATTGTTGAACAAAGTGTAAAGAAATCTGTTGGTGCAAGTAGTGGTGCTCAAAACTTGGCCTTTATGACTGCTCCAAGTACTAGCAATACTAATGATGTTAATACTTCTAAACCTGCATATGAAGTTAGTACTGATAGCCCTAATTCTAACACTGCTAGTCCTCAAGTTAGTACTGCTAGCTTCAGTGATAATGCTGTGTATGCTTTCATGGTTGAGAATCCCAATGGTTCTAATCTCCTACAACAAGACTTAGAGCAAATTCATGAAGATGATCTGGAAGCAATGGATTTGAAGTGGCAGCTCTCTCTGCTAAGTATGAGGGCAAAGAGGTACTATCAGAGGACAAGCAAGAAAATTTTCATTAATGCTAATGATACTGCTGGGTATGATAAATCCAAGGTAGAGTGTTTCAACTGTCACAAGATGGGACACTTTGCCAGGGAGTGTAGAGCACCAAGGAACAAAGAGGGACAGTTTAGAAATCAAGACAACACTAGAAAGCAAGGAAACAATGAAGACACATCTTCAAAGGAAATGTTGGCTATAGATGGTGTAGGTTTTGACTGGAGTGACATGGCAAAAGAACATGTTCAGACAAACATGGCTCTAATGGCGTTTTTAGACTCTGAGGTATACAATGATAAAACTTGTCTGAAAAACTATGAAACTCTTAAGAAACAGTGTGATGATTTGATTGTTAAGCTTAATCAAACTGAATTTACAGCAGCTACTTATAAAAGAGGTTTAGCAACTGTAGAAGAACAACTTATCAAATATAGAAAGAATGAGATTCTTTTTAGTGAAGAAGTTGCAGTTCTTAAAAGAGAAGTAGCTTGCAAAGACTATGAAATAAATGTGCTTAAAAGTGAGTTTGAAAAAGTTAAGCAAGAAAAAGAGGGCATTGAATTTAAAAGTAAGAAATTTGATAAAGCCTCAAAAGACCTAGACAAGTTGTTAGGGAATTAGATAACTGACAAAAGTAAAAAGGGTTTGGGGTATAATGATGTTCCTCCACCTTATCCTTTAATCTATAATAGACCTAAAAAGCTTGATCTGTCTTATTCTGGTCTTGATGAATTCAAAGAGCCTGAATTCAAAGGTTATGGTTCTGAGAATAGTAAGCAAGAGTCTAACATTGTTTGTGATAAAAAATAAGATTATTCTAAGGAAAATTCCGATGACTCTTTGGTAAAAGAACAAGTATCAAAAGACATAAGTAGCTTTGTTGAGTCTTCACTTAATGTTGGTAAAGAAACTGTTTTTCCTGTTGATAAAAATGTAGAGTTTGTCAAACCTAAAAATCATGAAAAACCAGTTAAAAAGTCAGTTAGGTATGCTGAGATGTATAGATCACAAAGTCCTAGGGGAAATCAAAGAAACTGGAATGGACAGAAGTCCAATCAACTAGGAAGTGATTTTGTGATGTATAACAAAGCTTGCTTCATTTGTGGGAGTTTTGATCATGTACAGGCTCATTGTAAATACCATCAAAGGGAAAGGATGGTATATGGGAATAATTATAACAGGGTGAACTACAACTATACTACCAATAGGACTCACCCTAATGCTCAAAGGAACATGGTTCCAAGAGCAGTTTTAATGAAAACTGGCCTAAAAACTTTTAATACTGCCAGGACAGTTAATACTGCTCATCCCAAATCTACAGTTTATAGTGCTAAACCAATGTCATGTTTTTCAAAATCAGCACAATCAACTGTAAAAAGGCCCTATCAATCAAAAACAGTATTAACTAACAAACATTTTACCCAAAAGTTAATACTGCCAAGGCACAAGCAGTTAATACTGCTAGGCCAAAAGCAGTTAATATTGCTAGGCCAAAAGTAGTTAAAACTGCTAGGCCAAATTCTATAGTTGTTAATGCTGTTAGGGTAAATTAGGAAAAGTGTTTAAAGACCTCAGCATGTTGGGTTTGGAGGCCTACCAAACCTGATAGTGCATCAATCACTTTGAAGAAACATAATTACATTGATGCACGAGGCAGATCCAAGTTAGTAATGGCTTGGGTCCCCAAAGAAAACTAATTTCCTTATTTTTATGTGCAGGGCAAGCCACAACAGGATGACACAAGATTTATTGACTGTGGATGCTCAAGGAACATGACTAGGAACATAACTTATCTCTCAGATTTCAAGGAATTTGATGGAGGTTATGTTATATTTGGAGGGAGGACGGCCATGCGTGGTAGAATTTCTGGTAAGGAATACTTAAAAAAAAAAAAAAAAAATAACAAAACTGATTGTCTTTGATTTTTGAAGATGTATACTTTGTCAATGAGTTAAATTTCAACCTTTTTAGTGTCTCATAGACGTGTGACAAAAAGAACTATGTCCTTTTTACTAACACTGAATGTCTTGTCTTATCTCCTAATTTTAAGTTGCCTGATGAAAGTCAGATACTTGTTCCTAAAGAGAGTTTAACTTGTCTTGTTACAAAGGCTACATGAGATGAATCAATGCTCTGGCATAGGAGGCTTGGTCATATCAATTTTAAGAACATAAATAAGCTTGTTAAGGATAATCTTGTAAGAGATTTGCCTACAACACGTTTTGAAAATGACCAAACCTGTGTTGCTTGTCTTAAAGGGAAGCAACACAGAGCTTCTTGTAAGTCTAAAGTTCTGAATCCAATTACTAAGCCTTTGTTTATGCTTTATATGGATTTGTTTAGTCCAACCTTTGTGAGTAGTTTAATGTATAAGAAGCATCGCTTAGTAGTCACTGATGATTATAGCAGGTTTACTTGAGTTTTCTTTTTAACAACTAAGGATGAAACCAGTGAGATATAAGAACTTTATCAAAGAAATAGAAAACCTATGTAGTATAAGAAGTGGAAAATAATCAGGAGTGATAAGGAACCATATTTAAGAATAAAAGTTATGGAGATTTTTTGCAGAGAAAAAGCTTAAGAGGGATTACAGGTATAGCCAGGACTCCTTAGCAAAATGGTATGGCTGAGAGGAGGAATAAGACACTAATTGAGGCTGCTAGAACCATGTTAGCTGACTCTAAGTTACCTACCACATTTTATGTGAAGCAGTTTGTATCTGTTGCTAGTATAGGAATAGGTCTTTAGTAGTCAAGCCTCATACAAGGACACCTTATGAACTTTTAGAGGTTTTAAACAGTCTAAACTTTCTGGACCATTTGGATGTCATGTTTCCATTCTTAATAATTTTGAAATTTCAGGAAAGTTTTATGGCAAAAGTGATGAAGGTTTTTTGTTGGAATTATCTTTGAGTAGTAAAGCTTTTAGGGTATACAACACTAGAACCAGGAGGGTAGAAGAAAACTTGCATATTGGGTTTTTAGAGAATAAGCCTATGATAGAAGGGAATGGTCCAAAGTGGCTGTTTGATATTGATTCTCTAACCCAATCTATGAATTATGTACCAGTAGCTGCAGGTACAATCTCAAATGAATCTGCAGGTACACAAGAAGAATTTAATGCAGGTACATCTACTCAGAAAGAAGAAATCAGTCAAGATTGCATTGTGATGCCAATTTGGAAAGATGCTTCATACTTTGATTCACCTTCCAAAGATGTTGGTAATGTTGAACCAAAATCTGCTACTGATGATCAAAAGCAGGTTGAAGATGGTCCACATAATGAGAGTGATGAAAAAGATAAGTCTGATGATGATAGCAGTCCTAAGGAAGTTAATACTGCTGGACAACATGTTAATACTGCCAGTCCTGAAGTTAATACTGGTCGTTTTAAACTTAATACTGTTGATCCATCAGTTAATACTGCTAGTTCATATGATCCAGATAGCCCTAAAGACATGTTCAAAATGGGAGCTAGTCATACACTTGAAGCCACTCAATGTTGAGTTCTTCAGTTGATGAAGATGAACCAGAAGTTGATTTGGGGAACATCACAGATTCCTATACAGTTCCAACCACTCCCAATACAAGAATTCATAAAGATCACCTAATTGAAAATGTGATTGGTGATATGAAGTCATTTGTTCAGACAAGGAGAATGACAAAACCTACTTCTGAACAAGGGTTTCTCAGTGCTGTATATGAATAGAAAACACATGATACCCTGAATACTTGTTTATATGCTTGTTTCCTATCACAGATTGAACCCACAAGCATTGCTAAAGCTCTATCTGATTCATCTTGGGTGGAAGTAATGTAGGAAGAACTTCTGCAGTTCAATCTCCAACAGGTATGGAAACTTGTGGATTTTCCTAATGGGAAGAGGGCCATTGGAACAAAATAGGTCTTCAAAAATAAGAAAGATGAAAAAGGAATTGTGATTAGGAATAAAGCAAGGTTGGTTGCACAAGGTCATAGACAAGAAGAAGGCATATACTATGAAGAAGTTTTTGCTCCTGTGGCAAGAATTGAGGCAATAAGATTGTTTTTGGCCTATGCTTCTTTTATGGGTTTTCTGGTATATCAAATGGATGTGAAGAGTGCATTCTTATATGGAACCATTGAGGAAGAGGTTTGTGTTACTCAACCACTAGGATTTAAAGATCCTGACCATCCAGACAAAGTTTACAAGGTAGTCAAGGCACTTTATGGGTTGCATCAAGCTCCAAGAGCATGGTATAAAACCTTGGCTAACTATCTGTTAGGCAATGGGTTTAAAAGAGAGAAGATAGATTAGACATTATTTATCAAGAAGCAAAAAAGAGATATTTTGTTTGTACAGGTCTATGTTGATGACATTATCTTTGGCTCTACAAACAAGGAACTGTGTACTGAATTTGAGAAGCTTATGAAGGATAAGTTTTAGATGAGTTCTATGGGAGAACTTACGTTCTTTCTAGGATTACAAGTATAACAGAAGGAAGATGGAATATTTATCAGTCAGGATAAATATGTAGCTGAGATTTTGAAAAAATTCAACTACACAAATGTGAAGTCTGCTTCTACTCCAGTTGATTTGGAAAAGCCTTTAGTTAAAGATAGAGATGTTGATGATGTTGATGTGCATCTCTATAGATCTACGATTGAGTCTTTAATGTATCTCACAGCATCTAGGCCAGATATTATGTTTGCAGTATGTGCATGTGCCAGATTCCAAGTTACTCCAAAGACATCACATCTCTTAGCTGTAAAGAGAATTTTTAGATATTTGAAAGGCAAACCAACATTAGGCCTTTGGTATTCTAGGGATTCTCCATTTGAACTAGTTGCTTATACTGATAGTGACTATGCTGGAGCCACTCAAGATAGTAAGTCTACAACTGGAGGTTGCTAGTTTTTAGGAAATAGGTTGATATCATGGCAGTGTAAGAAGCAAACTGTGGTTGCCACCTCTACAACTAAAGCTGAATATGTGGCTGCTGCTAGTTGCAGTGGACAAGTACTCTGGATTTAAAATCAATTGCTGGATTATGGGTATAATTTCATGAATACTATGATTCACATTGATAATAATAGTACTATCTGAATTATAGAAAATCCTGTTCAACATTCTAAAACAAAACATATAGAGATTAGACATCATTTTATAAGAGATTACAATGCTAAAAAGTTAATTCAAATGGTTAAAATTGATACTGAACATAATGTTGCAGATCTTCTTACAAAAGGTTTTAATGCAGGAAGGTTTCAGTACTTGGTCTTAAGTATTGGAATGCTTAATCCTTAATGTTTAAATCTCTTTGTGTCTTTGTAAAGTTTTGTAAAGGATTAGTACTGTTAGTTGTATCCATTAGTACTGCTAAGTATAGCTAGTAATGTCAGTTATACTTAATATTGTTAGTTAAAACTGCTAGTCAAAATTAATACTGCTAAATAAGAAAATACTTTAGATTGTGTTTTTCTTGGTTTTGAACTAACACTTGCAGGATAAGCCAATTGAGTACTTAATGTTGAATGCTTCACCTATGAAGTATTATTTGAGGGGAGGCTACTTATGTCAATATGCAGTCAAGCATGGATGAAAGGACATATAATATCAAAAGTAGTTTAAAAAGAATCAAAACCATCTAGGCCTGTCAAAAGAGGTCGGGACACCAAGATACCTCAGTCTAGTGGTCCCCCTGTAGAGGTTGGTGATGAGGCTGTCCATAAGGAGTTGAGTGACAGAATGGAAAGGGCTTCCACTACTGTTTCTAGCTTAGAAGCAAAGCAAGATAGTGGTAACATCAATAAGACCTAATCTATGGCAACACTTAATGAGCCAAATCCTTAGGTAACTGGTTCAGGTAGTGGTCCTAGGTGCCAGGATACCATATTGAGGGTATAGATGCTCAAACTAGGTTTGAGACTACATCTAAACAGTCTAATGATCCACCTCTCTCAAGAGTTAACACACTTGAAAGTGGGGAGGACAGTCTGAAACTAACTGAATTGATGGCATATTGTACAACTCTATCTGCATTGGTGAGAAAAAGAATAGAGAGATTAAGTGAGCTAAAAAACAGAAATAGAGTTGTGTGATAAAAACAGAAAGAGTGAATTGGTGAGCAAAAAGAATTGAGAGATATTGTGTGAGCATAAAAACAGAAAGAGAGATTGTGAGAGTCAATATTTGGTGATGGAAATGCTCTTTGGATTGAGGTTAATACTGGTATCTCAATCTTAGTACTGCTGGGCATTACTTATTACTGCTGGGCATTACTTAGTACTGATAGTCATATTTTAGTACTGCTGGGCTTAGAGTTAGTACTGCTAGGCTAATATTAGTACTGCTGAGTGACGGTTAGTACTGTTTGAGCCATAATATAATTTCCTTCTCTAAATATAGCCGTTGTGAAATTTTTGCCAACTACTTTGTCTATAGGTTTGACTAATTGGAGAATTCATGATCTTTCTATATAAACATAAGATTTCTTCAAGATAAGTATAAATCTTATTCAGTCTATGTAATTTAAAACCTTAAAAAACTCTCTCTTATCTCAATTACCTCTACTAAACACTCATACTCTCTCCCACGACCATATCCCAGAACCTTAATTCACTTTCTATTCATCAAATGGTGAGTTTGGAATTTTGCGACAAGCACAACATGGTTGTGTACTTAGAGAAGTCAGAAGGAAGTGAGGGGTTTCATCAAATCATTGATTTTCTAACTACTAGTCACATCGAGAATGCCCACACTGAATGCCCAACCCTTTATGCTTCTCTTATTGAACAATTTTGGCAAAATGCTGCTTTGAGCACAAATGAGGATGGATTCAGGGGAATCACTGCTACCATAGATAGAAAGGTAAAGGTATTTGTTTTTAAGGCCTCTATTAGAAGACATCTCAAGCTTGAGGATTCTGAAGGTCATAAAACTCTACCTACTACAGAAATATTTGAGCAACTGACTCTTATAAGGTATGTAATCACTTCTGATAGCCTAACTTTTCAAAAGGGACATTTTTCCCTTCAGTAGAAATTCTTCATTCATACTATTCTCCACTGTTTGAGTTCTAAGAAGACTGCTTGGGAGCAGTTTAGTAGTAATATAGCTACTGCTATCATTTGCATGGCAACTAACCGTACCTTTAACTTTTCCAACTTAATTTTTGAGGCCATGGTAAAGAACATAGATAGTAGGTCAAAGTTTTTGATGTATCCCATATTCATTCAAATCTTTTTGAACAAACACAAAGGAATGCTTTTCCCCCATAAGAAAACTTTTCCTACTCCTACCCTTACATAAAAACTGTTCAGTAATATGAAAAGGGCTTCCAAGGGATATTCTGGGGTGGACATTCCACTCTTTCCAACCATGCTTACTACACCTGAGTCACCTCCTTCCAGAATAACATCTTCACCATCCTTATCACCCCAAACACATCCATCAACCTCACAACCACCAACTACACCACCATCTAACCAAACCACACCTGTTACTGAGGAGCCTGCTCCAATGCCCCATGAATCACCTCTCCAAAGTGTTCACTTACTTAGACGTAATGAGGGTAGTTTATCACTTAATGAATTACGGATCTCTGTACCTTACTGTCCAAGAAGGTTGAAAGCTTAGAATCTAAATTAAAGCAAACAAAACAGACCTACAATGTTGCTCTTACAAAACTGATCAAAAGGGTAAAGAAGTTAGAGCAGACGATCAAGACAAGCGAAGCTAGAAGGAGAGCCAAAGTTGTAATCTCTGATGATGAGGAAGCTGAGGAAGATCCTTCCAATCAGGGGAGGAGTTTGATTGAAGAACTGGACTTGGATGCTGGAATTTATTTGGTTCCTCCACATGCTACAATTCAGGGGAGGTTTGATGAAACTCAAATTAGTAATCAACCTGAAGAGGAGTTAGGTGTTTTTAGTGCAGCTACAGCTCTTATAGATGCAGCTAGAAAAAGACAAAGTGTTGAAAATGTTCAAACTTACACCAGAAGAAGAAGAGAAGTTAGTACTGGTAATGGTGGAGTTAGTACTTCCAGTAGATTAGTTAGTACTACTGATATTAGTACTGCCAGTGAATTGGATAGTACTGCTGGTGTAAAGACAAAGGACAAAGGCAAAGCAATTATGCATGAGTCTGAGCCACCAAAGAAAATCAAGAAGAGGGTTCAAGTACAAATGAGTGTTGATGAGGAATTAGCTAAGAAGGTATTTGAGGAGGAACAAGCTAGATTCAATGTTGAACAGGAAGCTAGATTTAAGGCAGAACAGGAACAAGAAAGGATTGACTTTGAAATAGCCTTGGAATTACAAAAGTAGCTGGATGAAAGAGAAGAAGTTACAGCTAAAGTTGATCAAGCTTATGATATTGATTAGAGTGATCCTGCTGTTCAAAGATATCATACACTTCAAAATAGACCTTTCTTTGTGGCTGAAGTAAGGAAGAACATGTGTCTGTATCTGAAGAATCAAGGTGGATACAAGATGAGTCATTTCAAGGGAATGAGTTATGAAGACATTAGACCTATATTTGAAAGAGTATGGGATCAAATCAGGCTTTTATACCTATGGGTTCTGAGATTGAAAAGGAAGTTATGAAGAGATCAGGATTTGATCTTCAACAAGAATCTTCAAAACTAGTTGAAGAAGAGATAGTTCAGCAAGATGATGTTATAGCTGAACAAGCTATGGAAGAAAGTTCTAGGACAACTGGAGGAAGAAGAAAGAAATCACTTGCTAGAAAAAGAGCAAGAGAAACTCTTAGTGAAGAAAGTGCTAAGAAACAGAAGTTAGAAGATGATACTGAGAAAGAAGAACTTCAAGTTTACTTGAACATTGTTCCAGAAGAAGAAAGTCTTGATATTGAATCATTGGCAACAAAGTATCCAATAGTTGACTTGGAGACACAGATTCTAGCAAATGATAAATACTATTATCAAATCAAAAGAGCAGATGGAAGTGTTAAACATTACAAGATATTTAGTACAATGCTTTATGATTTTGATAGGCAAGATGTGCTGGAATTGTACAGATTGGTCAAGGAAAGATTTCAGACAACAAGTTCAGAAGTTTATGACTTATTGCTTTGGGGGGATCTAAAGACATTGATTGAACCAGATGAAGAAGATGAAATATGGAGAAATCAACAAGACTGGAATCTGATAAACTCGAAGTTACATAATTTTTGTAGAGTTCATGTGCTTTTAATGGAAACTGGTTTAGTGATTCACATGATGGTTGAAAAGAAATACCCTCTGTCACAAGATAATCTTTCAAAAATGTTAAGTAGAAGGCTTAAAGTAGATCATCAAAGTGATATGGGTTATGAGCTTATCAGGTTTGTCAAGTCATAATTACAGCAGTAGAAATGTGATTGGAAGCATCCTTAGCAGTGCAGACTAGAAGATTTGATTTAGAAGAAACTTGAGATTTGAAGGTAAATCACAAGTTTAGGGGAGGATTGTTAGGAATAAATCTTCACAAGATTAGTTCAAGAACTTAATACTACTCAAGATATAACTAACAGTACTAACTGGGTTAGTACTGCCAGAAGAAAAGTTAGCACTGCCAGTACTGAACTTAATACTGCTAGAGAAGATTAATACTGCTAAAGGAAGTCAAAGATGCTAAAAGATAAGGATTGCCAGAAGATAAGGATTACTTGGAGATGAAGATTAGAAGATAATTATAGAATAGATTGTATAAGAATATTCCATAAGTTTATGTTTATATTTAGTATATGTTGTAAGCCGACTAGGACTCCTTAGTCTATAAAAGGAGGCTCTAGGGCATTAGTTGACATATAAGTTTTCATAGTTGTCAAGTCGATTTAGAAAAGCTTCAAGGTTGTAAACCCTAGTACTAGTGAATAGTACTCGTATTATTGATCTAATAATATTGAAGCGTTTGGTTATATACATTGTTCATTCTACTGGATCATAGTTTACTGTTTTATTCATAATACTTCTAGATATTAAGGTGTAGACTCCGCATACACTTTAGTATATATACAAAGTTTCTACAACAAGTTATTTTAGATTTATCCAAGGTAATTTAATCTTAGACAAGCTAAGGAATCGATCAAGGATTGGGATCAACAGCTTGCTTCTTGTCCCCTTGGGACTACATTTCCATCCAAAATATAGGGGGAGGGAGTACTAGTTGTGTCTTGATCTTGGATGGATAAGTGATTGAAAGAGGTGTTGATGATTGATTATTTGAGTATTGTTGAGACTGATTATGGTAAACATGATTTAGGAGACTTGTATGGTGAAACTTGTGATGAATTGAGAGTTTTTGGTATGAGGCAAAATGAGTTGGATAAGGAGACTGGGTCATCTGATGGGTTGCAACCAAAGCAAGCGGATCTGAGTTACGTTCATGCATTAAACGAACCTCATTTGCATGAAATTCATGTTGTCCCAAGTAAGCATGAAGCTGATCAATGTTAGTTGTGTGCAAATCCTAAACCAGTTTGACATTTGTCACAAATTTGCTCCATTCAGGAGGAAGAGTATTCAAAAACTTAGTGTTCACTTGAAATTGTTCCAGTTTCATATTGTACATGTTCATGTCATTGAGTAGCAGTGAAAATCTCAAGTAGAAATCACGTAGTGTTTCCCCCTTCTTATAAGCAAACTTATCGAATTCATCATAAAGCTTACACTCTCTTTCCTGTTTCGTCAATGAAGTTCCTTGCATGAGAAGTTGAATTCTTTCCCAAAGTTCCTTGGTGACTTTATGATTGCTAACCAATGCATAGACCTCTGGTGGTAATCCTTGGAGAATGATATTTGTTACCTTAATATCACAATCAGCTTGAATTGATTCTGTAGCCAGATAACTCAGATATTTCTTTGGTCGCGTTACTCCATTTCCTCAAATCGTAGTCGATGAGTGGACTCCTTTTTCAACGAATTCAAAAATCATTCTTCCCATGTTGTCTATTCATATATATGCTCATTTTGCATTTTCAAGATCGTACATATCTTTTCTCAACATGGGTGGACGTTGTCAGCACCCGAAAGAATCGCTTTGTCAGCAAGAGTCGTCATTTGAGAAATTTGTATGTTAAAAGATTACTTGTTTGATCAACCGGTGGTTGAAAGAAATTTTGTTTGATTAAGTTGTCTTGGATCGTGTTTTTATTCTTGATACTACAGTGATTTTTCAATTCTTGACAAAACCAGGAAAACACGTTAATGTTTCACGGATTTTACAAGTCAAAGAAATAAACCGTATAATTTGGAAATTTGAGTTGTTCGGTTTCTATTAAACTTGACTAGTTCGGTGGTCTTTGAGAATTACTAGATCGGTTGTTTCTCAAAAAATTGACTAGATCGGTTCTCACTGAGAAATAACTAGATCGGTACTCACTAAAAACTACTAGTTCGGTTATCACTGAAGAAAAACTAGATCGGTATTCACAATAATTAACTAGATCGGTTCTCACTAAAAACTACTAGGTTCGGTTACACAGAAGAAAAACTAGATCGGTATACACAATATTAACTAGATCGGTACTTATGACAAAATAACTAGATATGTTCTTCACGGAAAACTACTAGTTTCGGTTTATCACTGAAGAAAACTAGTCGGTACTCACGAAACACTTTCTTCAAAACCTAAAAGACTCACAGTTTTGACTTATGGTTTCTGAATTTTTTTATACAAAAGTGTTACGAAGCCTATAGGGATAGAAAAATAATAAAACCCCCTTTTTTTTAAAAAAAAGGGTTTTTTTTTAAGCCGTAAAAAATTATAAAATCAATATTTTGACCTTTATAAAGATAACGAACCCAAATGACACAAAATAAGAGATTTTTTGTATGAATCTAAGCACACACACTATATCAAGGATACTAGGATCAAGAGCTTACCTATGTAGATGATCTTTTGTGTGAAATTTAAAGTTAGAAAATAAAAAAAATCAAAAGACGGGGTCTTTTTAAAGTAAAGCACACGAATTAAAAACAAGTAAACATAAAATCTAAGCACACCACTCCATGGCTCTTGATACCAATTGTATACTAATCTAATAACATACTTGATGAGAGGGAAAGAGGTTGTTTTAGTGAGAGAAAGGGTTAGATGAACACTTAGAGAGAGAAGTAAACCTAGATAGAAAAATGATATTATGTGTGAAAAATGAACAACCAACACCTCTCCAAGGCATGGAGTGTGTATTTATATACTATTTTGGCCGGGCCAATGGGAGGCTTTGTGGACTTTCCAACATTTGTAAAGTGTGAGTGTGTGTGTCTTCCTTCTTTTCTCTCAACCACACACACAACTTCTCATATCTTTTCTCTTTTCTCTCTAATAATATGGCTCAACATCTTTTTCATTTTACTATACCTCCGGATCGGTTGTTCTAAGGGTGAATCTAATGTTATCAATTGGCACCAGAGCATAGGGGGAATTTGTGTTGTTTATCTACTAATTTCGTGGTTAAATAAGCTCAAAATTCGTGACTTATTTTAAGCCAAAAAGGCAACGACACAAATGGGTTTTGGCTTATTGGAGTGTTAAACTTGTTCTTTGCTTGTTCTACATGTCAAACAGGTGATATTGTTACCATTCCATGAGATACATAAGCTACTAGATCAAATTTAAAGCTAAAAAGGTATGGCTTTTTTTTGTGTTCTTGGTGGTGGTTTGGTTCGATTTTGATGATCTACAAGAAAAATCGTGTTAGTAAATGTTCAATCATCTTCTACCAAATTAGTTTTAAGCACTTATAACTTATTTGAGTGGTTAAATGGCTTATTTGGGCTGATTATGCGTATTTGGAGCTTGATGTTCTAAGTGGAGGGTTGATTATTAAATCATTTTTGTGGTGGTGGTTTGACAAAAAGTACAGACAAGATCCGTATTTTAAGGAAAAAGTAGGTGGCGGTTTGACCAAAGTCAACGGCGGTTTGATTGAAAATAATATTTTATTGGCGGAGGTTTACCATTTTACACGGCGGTTTGAACAGGTTAAGCGGCGGTTTGCCATAGGCGGTGGTTTTCAATAGGCGGCAGTTTTCCATAGGTGGCGGTTTGCCATAAGGCAACGATTTGCTATATTATTTGGCGGCGATTTGCTCACATTTTGGCAGCTGTTTGACTATAAAACATGGCGGCGGTTTACCAAATGTAGCAGCGGTTTGTCTCAAAGAAAACACCCGTTTTAAACACCTAATTTCCTGAATACTTTGGGCATGTGACCGACTTTGGGCATATGACCGGAATTACATTTATCATTTATAGTCGTGTCGGGTTAGTTTATCTAGTCAAGCCCGGGACTATAAATACCCCCTCCATACTTCCATGGAGGGGTAGAAGTTCACATTTGTAAAGTGTGAGTGTGTGTGTTTTTCTCTTTTCTCTCTAGCACACATACAACTTCCATTTTTCTTATCCTTTCTCTCTAATAATATGGCTCAACATCTTTTCCATTTTACCATACCTCCGGATCGGTTGTTCTAAGGGTGAATCTAATGTTATCAATTGGCACCAGAGCACAGGGGGAATTCGTGTTGTTAATCTATTGAGGTTTTTCTATTTTGTTCACAATAGCAGCTATCCCTTCAGAATACTACTACTTACAACAATCTACTTGATGAATCGTGCCACTTTTGGGAGTAGTCGGCCATTTTCTGAATCGCCGTTAATGCTTGAATAGGTGTCATGCCAGGAATCGACCCTTGTAAGTTAAGAAATTAGCGGTTCAAGGCCCTAAGACCTTTATAGAAGATGTTTACCTTCTGATGGATATTGATGTCATGGGTGGGGCATTTATATAGAAGGTCATTATGCCATTCCTAAGCTTGGTATAGTGTTTCGTCTCCTTCCTGCTTGAAGTTATGGATTTCTTCAAGCTGCTTGGCAGTCTTTGATGGTGGACAGTACCTTTGGATAAAGGCTTTTTTAAGGAGATCCCAAGAATTGACAGTTCCTGGAGGAAGTCTGTCCACCCATCTCTTAGCGGCTCCAGTTAGAGTAATGGGGAAGACGCGCAGCATGACAGCATCATGTGATACTCCGAGAATGTTGAATAAGCTAACAATGTCTAAAACTCGCTCTACATGCTCATGGACGTCGTCGTTCTTGTTTCCAGAAAAGGTGTCCTCCCTCAACTCCCGCATGAATTGGCTATTTATTTCAAAGTTCATATTGCCTCCTATTTCTAGTTTAACCATGCCCGGTGCCTGGTTTCCTCGAGTCAATACTAGATACTGCTCTATAGTGAGGTTATCGATTCCCCCCTCAGCCATTATAAATATCAAAATGCTTTTAGTAATAAGAAATCAAATTAAAACTAATTTTAGCTCCCCAGCAACGGCGCCAAAAACTTGATGCGTAAATTGTTTTAAATAATATTTTACCAAGATTTAAATTTATAAAACTCGTTTACTGATACACGCACTAACGGGCAGAAAACCCGGTCGTATATAGTGCAGTATTTTGGTAAATCCGAGGTCGTCCCAAGAGCTAAGGGTTAATAGTTCTAATTTGATTATCGTCACGTTTGAAAATGGTTTTAAGATGATTTTAAAAACTACAGGAAAGTAAATGCAATAAAGTAAATAGATAGAAGAATTCAGGGAGAGAAACGTGCTAACCTAACCATTTCATTACTAGTGCTACGATTACAGTTTCATGCGCCACGTTTAAATATAAGTTCCATTAGTGGTTCTAATATCAACATACCAGAATTTTCATTTAAGGTCTGTCCTATACTTACTCTGCGATCCCACATTCCCCTACGATCACATGAGCAGGGCATCCAAGCTTGCAGTGGTTAAACCCCAACTACCCTTAAGACCAATCTATAATCTAAAATGATTATTAACCCTCTTTGAAAGGGTTCCCATGCTTTTTAAGTATTTAATGTGACAAAGTTGGTAATCTGTTTAATTCCTACACTAGGGATAGATTTCAAGCTACCCTAGTATACCACTAATCCCAAGTTCAACATGGTAAGTCTAATATCAGGATTAACAAGATCTAAGGCACCCTCTATACTACCAAAACATAGGGATCAATGAAAGGCTATAAGGATATCTAACAGAACCATAATTGAACAGGAAATCATAATCATAACAATAGTAAATACATGGTTAGGCCATCACTAGGAGTGCTTAGCCTCTCATAGCAACAGTAATGCAAGAATCAATGAATAAAGACATGGATTGAATCATCATAATTCTTACATAGAATGAATGATTAAATACAATAATTATGTGAAGTGACTTCTCCCTTGGACCTCCTGATGAAATGCTTTGACCCTTAAGGTTTTGGTTTACCCCTTCGAACTGTGTGTAGAGTGGTGGAAGTAAGTGATGCTGAATGAGTGATAACGCTCCAAATATACATAAATTATCCCTCGAAAATACACTAAATGTATACGTTAATGCATGAAATATTGCAAAGTTTGCTTGTCTATTGTGTAATAATTGTTTCAGGACTAAAAGTGGCAAAAAGGACTAACGATGCAAAAGAAACCCAGTTAAATGCACTAACGGTCGTTACATGAAGAATCTTGAAGAGAATCTTTGGAAGAGTTAATGAATGAAGCTAAAGTGCGGCGCACAAACTATTTTATGCGGCGGACTTCAAGTCGAAGTAAATGCTATTTAATTAAGCACCAAGTGCGGCGCCCAATTTTACAAGTGCTGCACACTTCTCCTGCAGTTACTCCCAAATCATAAATGATTGCAATGATTATGCAACCTTTCACTCCCCCAAATTATGCAACTGATGCACCATCCTTAGATATAAATAGGACATGAAATTGAGGGTTAGAGGCATCCAATTCATCACTACAATCATCTCTCAATCACTCCATTTCAATATTCACTAGTTTGGAGGTTATCTTTAGGAATTGTTAAAGAACAAACCTTGTTCTTTACCAAATTCCTAGTTTTAGTTGAAGAAAGTACCATTTGATCTTGTAAGGGTGATACTAGAAGTTGTTATTGTTACTATAGTTGAAGTTGCAAGTGGTTATAATCTTCATCCCAAGAAACACTTTGTAAGCAGGAGCATTATTTGCCACTTGATTTTGGTAAAAACATATTTTTATCTTTTGATTATATGAATGTTAGAGTAATCATGATTGTTATATGTGTTGTTATTATGATTGTTGAGTAGATTAACATGTTTGGTTAGGAGCTATATGAATATTATGGATCAAACTTGACTTTTGAATGAACTTTTGATATGAATACTATAAGCTTGATAATTTTGAACTTGGACTCTTTAATCTTCATTTGATCACCACGTATCCCGGATATAGGTCGAAAGACTCCGGTTAAGTGATTGATTTCCAAGTTGTTTGTCTATGACAACTAGATCTTAGCCTTGTGAGGATTGGCTAAGTAAACGAACATTAACCCAAGTACAAAAGGGTTTAACGCTAAACCACATATTTAACGAACTTGGTTAGCAAGCTTATACTACTCATTATCAAACACGAATCACCTAAAGAATTTTCATAATAAAAGATAAAGGCCGAAAGGGTTTTTCATTATGAACAATAGACAATCTTTTTAAGCAACTAGACACTCTTAAAATGATTATAAATTCATTCGTGAATCATTCATCTCCCCAAGTTTATCCATAATATTTCTTGTTCCTTAACCAAACATGCCCTTTATATCTTGAATTTGATCATTATCTTTAGATTCGTGACAGTCTATAAGATAAGCCTTTTTCGTAATATTGTCGAATTTTTCTTAGATACCCAATCCCGTGGAATGACCTGGTCTTACCAAAAAAGATTATACTGCATACGTGAGTTATACTTTTACCCGTGTGTTTCCGTCTAATAACCGGTAATTCTAGTATTATAAATTTAAAGCTTTTGAAACACATCAAAGTTTTTGGCGCCGCTGCCGGGGATTGTTTTCATTCTGGAAATAGTCATTTTTATTACAAACCAAAAAATTTTCAAACTTGCCGTACAGTTTTCTGGAAAATTGACCAAATTTTCTTCAGAAAGTACGCCGCACATTACTTTTGTATGCTGGTTTTTCTACAAAAATTCAGAAAGTACACCGTACTTTTACCAAGTACGCCGCACTTCCTGCCCCTTTCACAAACAGAATCAGTTATAAACAGAGCAAAATCACCAAAACACCAAAAAACCCAAAAACCATAAATTGTATTTTGACCATTTTGGAAATGTGGAATTTATTCCTTATGTTCATGATTGTCAACATCTTGTATTATCATAATTCATATATTAAAATGAAAAAAACCTAAAAAAATTGTTATTTGATAGTTTGCTTATTCAAGTTTATAAATGCCTATGTGTATCTCTTGTTTGCTAAGTGTTGCTTGTTTGACTTTGATATTAAGCATAATAAGAAAAATAAAAAAACAAAAATTAAAAACTTTAAAAACCTTAAAACTTAGAAAGTACGCCGCACTTCTTTGGAAGTGCGCCGCACTTTCCTGCCTGAAATCAAACAGATTGATTGTTTCCTCGTTTTTGAACGAAAGTCGCTTGCATTAAAAAATTCTATATGTTTATTGATAATTTGCAAGTGTAAAAAGTTGTTATTAATTGTTTTAACTAACCCACTAATGGTTGTTTTAATGTTGTCTTATTCTATAAGAATTATGGACCCAAATTCAAGTCTTGGAAAGATTTGCTTAGGAGACGAGGTGATCGTAATCTCGAGTGACAAAATTGAAGGATCAGGAGATTGGAATTCTCTAGAGTATCAAGATACAGCTAGTAGTAAAGGAAAGAAGGTTATGAATGCATTAAGTTTCTACAAGATAGAAATGGATGAGATTAGTAAACGGTACATAGCACCATGCTTCATGAATGGTTTGGAAGCATATGATGGTGAAATCAACTTGGCATTTGATGAGAACCTGATATCAAATTAGTTCTTAGTAAAGTTGTGTTTGGACTATAAAGTGAGGAAAGGTAAGAAGTTGGTTAAGAAAGAGCTCATCGTTGCCTTGAAAGGTGAGCTATACTTTGTGAAATTCATCATAAACCCTGAGGAAGATGATGTTGAGCCTGGAGAAATTTTGGGAAGATCATTCCTGAGATTGGCTAAAGGAATTGTTGACTTCGGCAACGGGGTGATCACTATTTATCCCGAACCGGATCCATTTAAGGAAGATTCTGAGAAAACTAGAAAAAGTTCAGACGATTGGGATCACACTACTACAAAAAAGGCTAAAAACACCCCCCAAAAAGATCGGTTATGTAAAACCCTATCTCTATGACAAAAAAATAGT
>BQNB010119430.1:0-20815 GCA_026074375.1 Tanacetum coccineum
TATTTGTGAGTTTCAGCCCAAGTAATAGCCTTTATTAATCTTGTTCCCCCTGTCTTCCTTTACAACTTTGCTTCTTTGAGTTTTTCATTTTAAGCTCTTTAAAATTTCGAATGCTTTATGGACTTAGTTTGTTGTCGGGATAGATTCTCAGGGTAGAAAGTGTAACTTTTCGATCTTAGTTGTTTTTCAGTTAGTCCCTCCGTTAGTTTGTTAGTTTCCCCGTTAGTTTCTTAGGTTTTTGCACCCTTAGTCCTTAGTTAAGTTGTTAATTAAGTTTATTAGTTATAATTAGTAATTAGGTTTAATTTTTAATTAGTTTAATTAAGAACTCTTATAAAAAGATAAAAATTAGGGCTTTTATTTCTAGAAACCAAATCAAATATCTTTGCTTCATTCAAATCAGGATCCGAACCTTAACGTGGTTTCAATTTCACTAGTCATTGGGGATAACGACCTGGGTGATCATACATACCCGGTTTAATATACGTATTTTATATATATTTTATTATTTTTGTAAGTCTTAAGTTTTTACTTAAGTAGTATTTTTATTATATATTTTACGTGTATAAAACTATACCAATCAGGAATGTATAAAGTAATCAAAACTCATGTATTTTTACTACCATCACAATTATTAGTTACTCAAACGAATGGAAGAATTACGAATGGGAATTATCCAGAGTTATTATGATCGTGAAGATGGTGAAATTACACCGAGTTTCGTAGTTAGTATATGAAAAAAAACAAAAAAAATTAGAAAAATCGCAACAAAAAAAGGAGGAAAGTTTGGAGATAATCGTTTCACAAAAGCTTAAACCGAAGGAATTATATCAAGGATTGATTATTCGTTGATACGTATTATAAGTCAATGATGTAAAGTTTTGTATAAAGTGGTAGATATCGCCACTTGTCGTGTAAAAGTATGTAAAGTATGGGATGATTGGGAAGTTGACCGTTACGGGAACGCCAACTTAGGTTGTTGTTTTTGATCAATGATCAAGACGTTTGTATATAGTTGTGTCTTTATCATAGTAACGGTCTGAAAAAAGTGTCTAGCAACTTGTACCTTATCTATTTGGACTTAATCTATTTGTTTCATAATTTTTATTTAACAACAATTTATTTCCCTTTCCTAATCATTAACCTTGGGTTTTACTCGAACGAGGATGTGATCGAGTCATGCATGTCTATTTCGTCATTACGACCATGAATGTGTTAACTCGGCTGCCTTGTTGGTTTATTAATTTTGGTGAAATTTAGAAGATCCATACCCTATATCATTGTTTATCCTAACTTTTGGTTAAACTCGAATGAGGATGTCATCGAACACACATGTCTATTCCATCGTTATAGCCATGTATGTGTGATTCAACTGCCTTGTTGGTGTGGTACTTTTGGTGAAAGATTGTTAGAATGATCAACCCTAAGCCTTATAATAATAACCCAATTTTCCTTTATAAACTTGTTACTCCTTAGCTCTAGTGGTGGAGATGTGTATCATTGCCAAGCCTATGATAGAATACTCGTCATGACCAAGAAATTAAGTGAATTAGTTACATGTTACCACATAGATTAGTTGAGTGATTTGAGTGTTTTCATCTACCTATTTCTTGAGCTGTTTGGTTGTGTACTTGTAATAGTTCAAATAAATGCTTAAATGGAAAAATCCTAAGGGATACATTTTTATAAACTTATAAAGGCTACTTGAGGACAAGTAGGATTCAAGTGGGGGGATATTTAATGACATCAAATAACGTTACTTTTATAGCATCATTTATCCCATGTAAATAACCCATTCTGTATAATTATTGCAAAGAATTGTTACTTAATCGTTTGTATTTGAGAATTGTAGTAATTATGGAGTACTTGGTGAAGATTAGCAAAAGGCATGCATTCTGGAACTTAAACAAAGACATTTGGAGATTATTGTTCTTGCATCTAATATGTCGTATCCATCATGGAAGATACGACGTATCTGTGCCTGCACTTCACTAAAGACCACAAAGGAACAAGATCCAATACGCCGTATCTAAAGAAGACCAATACTCCGTATTCAAGTTATGGAAATAAAATATTCTAGAAGATATAGAAGGTGGTCCCTACTCGAAGAAACCCTCAATACGCCATATCGAAGCCTTTTGGTACGCCGTATTGACCCAATTCTAGACCTTATAAATAGAAAACCAAAAAACGGGTTTTCAGTGTGCTAAATCATATTTTTGATACCTAAACCATAAAAGTTGATTTTCAGAAGAGAAGAAGAGCAGAAGAGGTCTTGCAACGTAATTAATTCCATAGAAAACAACTTGTAATCTCATATACTCTTGTAATCGTTCAGTTTTTGGTGTCATTCGTTAACTCGGTTAGTTTACCTTGGCTAAATTATTACTTTTGTATT
This sequence comes from Tanacetum coccineum, assembly GCA_026074375.1. NCBI lineage: Eukaryota > Viridiplantae > Streptophyta > Magnoliopsida > Asterales > Asteraceae > Tanacetum > Tanacetum coccineum. The sequence continues at coordinate 2,399 of BQNB010119430.1, forward strand.
GATTATGATGTTTGAAGGCTAATACCTTTGGGTATTAGCCATTATTATAAAGATTTGAATGTTTGGTTTGTTTATCTCGATTGCTTAATTTATCGTTGATTGTTTGTTTATGTTTATCAGTTTATACTTGTTTACGTGCTTTTGTATGCGACCTATCATTCAACTGGATCTAGTGATACGTGATTCGGACCAAGTAATTCTAGATGTCAGGCTAGCTCTTCATCAGAATGATTTATAATATAGTCCAATAGGATCACAAATAACGACAATCTTTGCCTTTATATTGTGTGCTTAGTTGGACCGGCAGTGACTCAAGGATCAGCGAGTACGTTCTTAATTAAATTGGGTAAAACTTGGTTAGTGGACTAAACCTTGTGTAAAATTTGCCTTAAGTAGTAATGGTAATGTCTTATGGAGCTAGGGTTAAACAAGATTCACCGTTGCTTTAATCCCTAAGTTAAGTTTATAAATCAGCAAATAGGATGTTTTTTATGCTGATCGTTTAATTGTGACAGAATTATTTGTATCTAGGTCTTAGGAAGAAGTATCGCCTAAGTCTTAAGTATGATATGCCTCCTCGAGATAAGTAATTATTGCACTAAATAAACAAACCAACATTCTGATTAGAATAATAATGGTTAATACAGTTTTCTTATATTTGGTTCGACCGCTCTTTTATATTCTTTTTTTTTTTTTTTATGTTTATTGGCTTGCGTGTGTTTTAGTGTCTTAAGTTGATTTTAGTCACCATAAAACCGTGCCAGTCTATTAGGCGGAAAAACCCCCTTGTCTGTTTTATTTAGTGTATTAACTTAGGTTTAACATAGTATAGTATTAAACTTAGTTTTAGTAACCAAAATATTAATAAATTGAAAGATTGTTTCTCGTTATTAGTGATCGACAACCCTACTTACCCACGAAACTTCCAAGATCGGGTCACTGCATCGTTTAAGTGTTGTTTTTGGTTAAGTCGGCAAAATATAATTTTAAAACTTGAAATCATAAAATCACACACCTTACTACAACACAAAAGATCATCAAGTTTTTGGCGCCGCTGCCGGGGAGTGAAATTTAATCTTGATTTTTATTTGATATTTTGGTTTTTAACATTAGATTAGATCTAACCCTTAGGATTAGTGTAATTTAGATTAGTGTATAATTCTGTATATTTTGTATATTCTGTATATTTGCTTGTATATTTGTGTGTTTAATTGTTTTCTCTAATACTTTGTTTGGTCGAAAAAACCAATTCAGAGTATCAATTCCATTGGATACGGCTGTATCAATTTCTTATCCTATACAGCGTATTCGTTCAAAAGATTAATATGACATATTCAGATGCATTGAATACGGCGTATTGATTATCTGATACAGTAACATATCTGGTTTTTCGCATTCAATTTTCGTATATCTGTGTTTTCTTTCCCTAAGCCTATCCTACTGATTGTTTATCCCTTGTTTCAGGTAGTGCATGACAAGGAGTTCAACTAAGGAACTATTTACACCTTTCAAGGAACCGGAACGAGATTTCGATCATCTAGGAAGCACTTCAAGACACTAAGTCTTGACGAATCGAGATCGCCTGATTTCGATCTATTTTCTGACCAAGAAGAATATTCGGAGGAAGAAGTTGCAAAAAAAAATGGCGGAAACTATGGAACAATACATGAGCAAAACTCGAGCCGACTATGGATCGGGAGTTGCTAGGCCTAAGATTGAGGACAAGTATAATTTTGAACTAAAAGGCCAATTTCTCAAGGAACTACGCACCAACACTTTTAGCGGTTAGGATCATGAAGATGCGAACGAACATATTGAGAAAGTTCTTGAGATTGTAGATTTATTCCACATCCCTAATATAACTATAGACCAAGTGATGCTTAGAGCCTTCCCTATGTCCTTAACTAGAGCCGTAAGTCGTTGCTAATGAAACAAACCATATGGTTCGATTGCATATTGGGAAGATCTGAAGACATAGTTTCTAAGCATATATTGCCACTGCTCGTATGCAAAGAAAATAGGGAGATCAACAACTTTCAGCAAGAACCGAATGAAAACCTCTATCAAGCTTGGGAACGATTTAAAGAACTCTTGATGAAGTGTCTTCAACACTATTTAACTGAGATGCAGGAGGTAGTCTTGTTCTATAATGGATTGGATGTTCTAACTAGACAAATTCTTAATTCAAGAGGAGTTATACCATCAAAGACTGCTGCTAATGCAAAAGTAGCCATCCAATAAATGGTTGAATACTCTCAAAACATGGCATAATGGAAACATCTAGGACCCAGAAGTACTGTACCACTTTCTGACGGATTAGCAGCCATACAAGCACAACTCAACAATCTTGGAAGAGAAATCAAGAAAGTGAATGAAATACGTTTATGGTGCTCGGTGGTGTAGATGTGAAGAATGTAAAGGTCCCTACTACACCAAAGATTTCCCACTCAAGGAAGAAGGGAAAACCCTCGAAGAAGCTTACTACACTCAATTTGGTGTACCTTTTCAAGGAGGGGGATATAGAGCAATTGCTCTAGAATTCTACCAAAGGAACAATGCAAACCCTTCGTACCAAGAACAAAGGCAATCTATGGAAGAAACCCTAAGCAAATTTATGGAGGAATCAGAAAAAAGACATGAGGAGAACTCCAATTTGATCAAAGAGATCCGATCTTCAAGGGATGCTGCCATAAGGAACCAAGGAGCATCAATTAGAACTTTGGAGATCCAAATCGGGCAAATGAGCAAGGTACTACAGGAAAGAGGATTTGGAAGTTTACCGAGCTCCACTAAAACTAACCCGAGAGACCATGTAAAGTCGATCTCGACTACTGTTGAAGTTGATGCAAGCTCGATACGCCGTATTGGATCACACCAATACGCCGTATCCACTGGACAGAACAATACACTAATGTACGAGACAAGACAAACGGAAATTACGTTTCCAAGTCGTTTGAATGATTGCTACTGTGATGAAAAGAAGGGATCATATGGACCACTATTTTCGAAAGCTTACTCATATGGAGCTTTACATATCGATAAATACATACCCCGAAAGGAGAAAGACCCAAGGAGTTTCACTTTACGTTGCTATATTAATAATGTTTGCTTTGATAATGCCCTTGCTGACTTAGGAGCTAGCGTAAGTGCCATGTCTCTCAACCTACCTTAACTTAGGTTTAGGCAAATTAGCTCACACTAAGTTGATAGTCGAATTTGCATATAGGACCGTGAAATATCCAAAAGGAATTGCTGAAAATGTGCTAGTAGGGATTGGTAAATTTGTTTTCCGCGTAGATTTTATAATTCTTGATATGCCCGAGGATATCAAAGTGCCCTTGATCCTCGGAAGACCATTTTTGTCTACCGCACATGCTAAGATTGATGTATTCAAAAGGATGATTACTTTAAGGGTCGGGGATGAGAAAATTATTTTTATAAGTGTTAAACCTACTAGTAGTTTAATTAAGAGGGTCTATATGTTAAGCTTAAGAGAAAGAATAAAACTTAATTTAGAAGCTAGGCTAATGGGAGAGACTTTGGTATTAAATAGATCATTAGACCCTTTATATGGAGATTACATAGAACTAAACGATCTTAATGTACCATTAGAGCTTTGGAGAGATCAAGTTGATTATTTGATGCCCACCATTGAGGAAGGTGAGGTAATTGAGGAATTTAGAGCTAGAAATGATGCTAGAATGGTTAGCGAAATTTTTGGAAATCATAGTGACTATGACCACGATAAGAAAATCCATATAAGCTGCCCCTATAATCTGAAGTTTTCATGTATGATAGGTTTTGAATTTTTACACGCTAATTTTTTCCCTATCTTGTACATAAATGTGATGTCCAAAAAGTTTTATAATTCTATAATGAAAGACAAATTGGAATACAAGGGAAATAATGTAGTTGGAGCCTAATGAACATACCTATCTTTGTTGGAACTTTCTTTATCTTAACAGATATCACAGTTTTAGAAGATATGGATGCTTTTCGTGATGAATGAATGGGCGATGTTATTTTTGGCGAACCGTTTTTGAGAGAAGTTGGGATTAAATGACAAGGACAGTTTGAAGGGATTGATTACCTTACTAATTGGTAATGAAGAATTTCTTACCAATTGGTGCGATCATTCGGGGATTAATCGCCACACTAATGTAACAATGCAACAGATCCCCGCAATTACTAAAGGTAAGTGAAGAAGATAAGGATTAAATGGGATCTCACACTCGTACCAAAAGCTCAGGAGTTTATACAAGGAGGTCTTGAACTTAGGACCCGAATATGTCCGAGATGCGAAGATCGAAGAATGGATCACACGCGGGCACATAAGCGTGCATGAGATTGAGTAAAAAAATCTGAATGGAAAAAGTCTAACTTAAAGACTAGCTGAAAGAAAAGTGATTCACGGGAGACAACCCATATTGTTATTTATTTTTATCGAGTCTGTCTTCCCAGACATTTAATTACAGCGTATACGCTTCAATACAGACGATGTATTGAATGCCTGGACGTTATCAGTCCTTTATTTTTATGCACATTAAACATTATTGTTAGTTCTGTCAATACGGCGTATTCATGCACATGATATGGTGTATTCAACAGACTGACCCGTATTTATATACTTTTTACAGGTTTCTTAATACGACGTATTCCAGTTTATGGATACGGCTTATTGGTCTCTTGTATAGTTTATTTAGCTTATTTAATTAACCATAGATACACGAGATAGGATTTTTGCTTGTTCTTCCTCATATTGTGACCCATGGACCTCGCTGCAAAGAAATCAACGATGTTGGTGAGTTATCAATCATATGGTATCCTATGTGTGATTGTAGTCATGCTGGAATTAAAAACCCACATTTACAAACACACAATCCTTGCTCATACACTCAACTTAGAGAATCTACCGAACAAAATATCAGGGGAGTTTCTCATTCTAATTCTTTTAATTCCTGTTTTTAATATTTTATCTATACAACGAGGACGTTCTTATATTTCAAGTGGGGGTGGGAATTAGAGTCCTATCTTTCACATAAAATGTTAAATTATGCTCAAATTTAAAAAAAATTCAGCATACTTTTGTGAAATTACCTTGTTACATAACTGCACAAAACAACCCTTATTAGAGATTAGGATTTTTCCATATCCGTTTCCAAAAGGTTTACCCAAATACTACTAAATATGAGTGTGACGGTGATGTTGTAAAATATAGAACTGGGCTTGGATATATATCGAGAACCATAATAATTTGTATTATAGATTTGATGGAGTAACTTGTTTTAATTGGTAAATTTCTAGGATTTACACCCAAAAAGCCTTTATTTGTTTTTATTAACTAACTACAAATGGTTAGTTATATCCCCGTATTAACCCTTTTGTTTACTATCACTATAAGATATGATACCCCTAGTAAAAATCAATTAGAGCAATTCCTTTTGGAAATTACATCACTGTTTGTTTCGTACACCTTTACACCTTAGGCCTACCCTGTTAGATTAAGTACCCACCCCCATTTATCAGTTGCTAGTTGCTTAAAGTGTAAAGTATGTATTTCTTGGTCTTGTGTCAATTTTCTATCTTTTGGTATTGGTTAGGAAGAAATTTTGAACACTGCAAAATGGGAATGTATAAATTAGTCAAAACTCGTGTATTTTTACTACAACACAATTATTGATACATCTGAGAATGAGATTAATCATAAGGAATTATCCGGAGTTATTTGATCGTTGAAGATGGTGAAATTACACGAGTTTCATATTTTGTATATAAAAAACAAAAATTTTTTTTTTTAAAAAAATGCTAACTAAAACAGAGGTGGAAGTTGAAGTTAATCATTTCACAAGAACTTAGACGAAGGAATTATGATGAAAGGATCGTTATTCGATTGATACGTCTTTTAAGTCAACGATGTAAAGTTTGTATATAAGTGGTCTAGATATCACCACTTGATCTTGTAAATGTTGTAAAAGTATGAGAGATTAGGATGTTGTCCGTTACGGGAAAGCCAATCAGGTTGTTGGTTTTTATCTTGGATAATGACGGTGTAAAATAGTTGTTCTTTTTCATGGTAAACGGTCGGGAAAAAGTGTCTAGCAACTTATATCTTGGACCTAGTCTATTTGTTTCGTAATTTTTGTTTAACAACAATTTAATTCCCTTTCCTAATCATTAACCATGGGTTTTACGCGAATGAGGATGTGTACGAGCATGCATGTCTATTCCGTCGTTACGGCCATGTATGCATGTCTCAGCTGCCTTGTTGGTTTAATTACATTGGTGAAAGTTAGATAGTTCCACTACTATATTCATTCTTCATTAACCTTGGTTAATCGAATGAGGATGTAATAGAACAACATGTCTTTTCTGTTGTAAGATCCATGTATATGTGGCTTCAGCTGCTTGTTGGTGTGGTCATTTGGTGTAAGATTGTGATGATCAAACCCTAAGCCTTATAATAAAAACCCATTTTACCTTTATAAACTTGGTACTCCTTAGCTCTAGTGGTGGAGATGTGTATCCTTGTCAAGCCTATGATAGAATACTCGTCACGACCGAGCAATTAAGCGAAGTAGTTACATGTTAGTTGGGTGATTTAAGTGTTTTCATCTTCCTATTTTGTGAGGTGTTTGGTTATGTACTTGTAATTGATCAAATAAATGCTTAAACGGAAAAATTCTTAGGGATGCATTTTCACAAACTTCTAAAGGCTACTTGAGGACAAGTAGGATTCAAGTGGGGAGATATTTGATGACATCAAATAACGTCACTTTTATAACATCATTTATCCTATGTAATTAACTCGTTTTGTATAATTATTGCAAATAATTATTACTTAATCATTTGTATTTGAGAATTTCAGTAATTATGGAATACTTGGTGAAAGATGACTAAAAAGCACGCATTATGGAGCTTAAACGAAGAAATATGAAGAAAACTTATTTTGACATCCAATACGCCGTATCCATCAAGGATGTTTCGGAGTATCCGTGCCTACACTTAACTAAATATCACGATGAAACAAGTCTATTCGCAGGATCCAAGAGATATTATAGCCGCATTCAATATAAAGTAATATTATTTCTTGAAGATATCAAGCGTGGTCCTTACACAGGATCTTCCCCAATTCGCTGTATCCTGGGATAACTTATTCGCGTATGGATGCGATGGATATAAAATATTCTGGAAGATATTCATAACGTGGTTCCTACTCCTAGAAACCATACAATACGTCGTATCAGAAGATTTTGAATGCCGTATAGACCTTTTTCCAGACAATATAATTTAGAAACGCAATTACGAGTTATAAGTGTGCTTATCATTTTTTCGATTACACTAACTAAAAAGTCGATTTTCAGAGGGAGAAAAAAAGAGCTAGTAGAGGTCTTGCAACGTAATCATTCCATAGGAAAAACAATGTAATCTCCTATACTCTTGTAATCGTTCAGTTTTTGGTTGCATCTAAAATAGGTTAGTTTTCTTGGCTATATTATTACTCTTGGTATTGATTATGACGTTTTGATGGCTGGATTACTTCAGGTATTAGCCATTATTATGAAGATCTGAATGTTTGGTTTGTTTTATCTCGATTGCTTAATTTATCGTTGATTGCTTATTTATGTTTATCAATTCATACTTGTTTACGTGCTTTTGTATGCGACCTATCATTCTAAAGGGATCTTTTGATAAAGTCCAAGTTAATCTAGATGTCGGATAGCTCTACCATAATAGTGATTTATACATCTAGACCAATAGGACCACAATTAACGACCTATCTTTGCCTTTAGATTGTGAGCTTAGTTGGACCGGCATGTGGAATACTAGTACGTTCTTAATTAATTGGTAAAAACTTGGTTAGTGGACTACTAGTGTATAAATTGCCATTAAGCAGTAAATGGGTAAAGTCTCTATGAGCTAAGGTTTAACAAGATTACCATTTCTTTAATCCCTAAGATAGGTTATAATCAATAAATAAGGATGCTTTATGCGGATACGTTTAATTGTGACAGAATTCTTTTTTTTTTTTTTATTTTTTTTTTTTTTTTTCTTTTTTTTTTTTTTTTTTTTTTTTTTTTTTTTTTTTTTATTTTTTTTTTTTTTTTTTTTTTTTTTTTTTTTTTTTTTTTTTTTTTTTTTTTTTTTTTTTTTTTATTTTTTTTTTTTTTTTTTTTTTTTTTTTTTTTTTTTTTTTTTTTTTTTTTTTTTTTTTTTTTTTTAAGCAGTAAGTGGGTAAAGTCTCTATGAGCTAGGGTTTAACAAGATCACCATTGCTTTAATCCCTAAGATAGATTATAATCAGCAAATAAGGATGCTTTATGCGGATACGTTTAATTGTGACAGAATTCTTCGTATCTAGGTCTTAGGAAGAAGTACCGCCTAAGTCTTAAGAATGATATGCCGCCTCGAGATAAGTAATCATTACACTAAATAAACAAACCAACGTTCTAATTGGATTAATAATGGTTAATACAGTTTTCTTATATTTGGCTAGACCGCTCTTTTATCTTCTGTTAATTTGCTTGCGTGTGTTTTAGTGTCTTAAGTTGATTTTAGTCACCACAAAACCCGTGCCAGTCTCTCAGGCTGAAAACCCCCTTATCCGTTAGATTTAAGATTAACATAGGTTTAGCATAGGTTTAACATAGAATTAACTTAGTTTAGATAACCAAAATATTAATAAATTGAAAGATTGTTTCTCGCTCTTAGTGATTGACACCCTACTTACCACGAAACTCCCATTTGACCGGGTACATAGCCTGTTAAAGTGTTGTTTTTAGTAAAGTCGGCAAAATATAAATTTAAAACTTGAAATCATAAATTACAACCACACAACGACACATCAAGTTTTTGTCGCCGCTGTCGGGGAGTGAAAATTTAATCTTGATTTTTATTTGATATTTTAGTTTTTAACATTAGATTAATCTAACCTTTAGGATTAGTGTAATATGACGTATTCAGTTTACTGAATATGACGTATAAGTTATTTAACGGTTTTCTTTTCTAGCAAGTTTATTAAAGGATGGACAACCCGAACATTACTATGGAAGAATACATTAGGCTTGAAGAAGAAAAAGCTCGTCAGCATGGTAAGGTGTATAACTGGGAAACTGCTAAGTATGGTAAGATCTGGTATGATGAAGACGTTCACGACCTTAGATCCGTTGAAACCGAATTCCCAGCTATAGTCTTTAATGACGAGTTATCATCTGAAAAAACACTCTCTTGTGAACCCACGGTAAGTAATCTTAAAAACAATGAAATTGACTTTAGAATATCGTTTGACGAATCCGAAGATGAAGATTACACGGTGATTTTTGACAAAAACTCATTTTCTTATAAAATAATTTCTGCCAATGATTTGAAAACGGATTCAAAAAATGATAATGAAAAAGTCAATATGCCTTCGTTTCCATCACTCGAGCCAAAGGTCAGTTGTTTTGATGATTTAGACTTCTTTAAAGATTTTGAGAATGAATTTCCAGCCATTGTTTACAATGATGCTCTAACGTCTAAATCAGATCAATTAACTGAACCCACTTTAAGCCCTCAACATATCGATGAATTTGATTTGAAAGATGAAACATCATTGTTTGAATATGATGAAGTGGAACAAAACATTTTGTACTTTAATGATCTATTCCCTTTTAACATAATTTATCCTGATGATCTAAAGTCGGATATGGACAATGATGATGATAAAATCGATATAATACAGTCATCGGGGGGTAATGTAAATACACAAGGGCATGAGGAATTTTTGGAAGCAAGTCACGATAAAATCAATAAAAATTTCAATGTGGAAAGTTTTATCATGGAATTAAATGTAAATATCATGGTTTGGAATTATCTTGTCAACGGGATGCTATTAAATCTTATTAAGAATTTATATGTGCCGTTTGGCATTTCGTTCGACCCTAAACGGTATTATAAGGATGGCGTTTACACAAGAATGTTGCGGAGGCCAAGGTACGTATTCTTTACTTTGTTTAAATTAGGAAAATTGGTTTTCAAGAACAGATACGGTGTATTAGGTAAACACCTATACGGCGTATCCACTGTTTTAGCTTAAGTTGACCAAGTCAACAAAATTCGCCCAATACGACGTATTGGACAAACACCAATACGGCATATCGAGTTTGGGTATAAAAACCCAACTGATACGCCAGATTGAGCTTTTTACACACACCTTTTCACTCTCATACAAAACATTTTAACCGCGAAAAATTCTTGCAGAATCCAATCACTTATAATATGTGTTTTATCTCTCTCGATTCATCACCACGAGGTATAAAACCTGAATTCATCCCTATTTCCATTTTGTTTTTCAATTTTGATTAGGGTTAGGGTTTGGTTTTGAGGATTAGATGTTTTGCCATAGAACCCTTTTATTAGGTTCCCCCTTACTCTCTTAGAATTGTAACAAGTATTATTGGTTTGGTGTGATAGGTCAAAATGGGTAGAATTGGAAACCCTATTTCATTTTTAAACTGCAGAGCAATACGGCGTATCCACTAAAATGGATACGGCGTATTGACTCAATTTCACCCAAATTTAAATCATCAATACGACGTATTCAACAAAATGAATATGGTGTATTGAGATCAGATAATGAATTCCTACATTTTATATTCAAATACACCGTATTGATATCTATACCTATATGGCGTATTGACTAGACAGATCTCCATATGGCGTATCCATTTTTTGAATACGCCGCATCAACTCTCATAACATAATGTTTAAAATCTTTGTACTGATCTCGTTGATTTTACAGATATGGCTCTTCCACCTAGAGATCAGAGGCACCAGTACCTTAGGTTTGAGGGATTACAGTATACTGATACTAATATAGCGGATTTTGAGATGAGGTTGACTAAGATATATAGGAGAGAGGTACATAGGGTTCAGGTTTTTGACTTTGAGGGATTGACTGAGCTGATAGATGAGGGATTAAGAGATAGGATGCTTATGGAGCACAGGGATGCTCAGGGACAGAGTGTGTTCACTAGCCGAGCTTGGAGGAGGCTATTTAAGATTAGAGGCCTATTGGTGCATGAGCTCATTCTGGAGTTCTTTAGTACTTTCATATTCGAAGAGGGAGTGCTTGATATGGATACTGTTAGGGCTTTACAGTTTTAGTTAGGTGGAACTAGGCGACGCATGCTCTGAAGGCAGTTTATTTTGGCCTTAGGATTACATACAACAAAGGAGATGGAGACTGCTGGATTTGGTTTATACTGGGTAGAGTGTGGTAGATAGATCTCCAAAAAGGGAGATACGAGCGCTTATTGGAGAGAGATTTCTTATGAGGGGGATTTTCTGGGTACACCCCCTTCTTATACTCTTATCAGGGATCCTATGTTGAGATTATGCCACAGGCTCATCGCCTGTAGCATCGCTGAGAGGAGTCAGGCACCTGAAAAGGTAACCTTGACTGATTTATTTTATCTGAGATGGATGGAGTGTCACAGGGCTACCGGTGCTTGTTTTGAATGTGGAGAGGTTGGGCATTTGGCTATAGATTGTAAGAAAGCTAGTACGAGCAGCGGGGGGAAATGATTTGGTACGTTTTCGTTTACAATTTCGCGGACTAATTTTTTTTTATAGGGGAAGAATTATAATATCCTAAACTTATTAAAATATATATCAACAATACTTAAAGATAATTATATTAGCATGACTATAAAATCTAAACAGGTCACTTCCTATGTTTAAGTAAAAAAATATGGCATAAGTATTATGATAAAAAAATATGATATTTGAAGCTTAAAGAATCAAAACCCACATTCAAATTCAGTTTGTCAGCAAAGCCAAAATACTCGGTCATATCTATCACCTCCAATATCCCGTTTATTTTGATGAGTTAGTTAGCATATACTACCCATATAACCACATCTTCCGTACATTCTTTTCATAACCTAAAAACAAATCACAAACAAGTTACAACCTAAATCATTCGTCTACATACTCAAGAAGGGCTGGGGAGTAGCTTCACGTTGGCATTGATCCTGTTTGGGTCTGTATTCGTCTACGTCTCTAGAATTTCAGTTTCATCCGTTCTTCTTCGAGTTCTGATCGAGACTACAAAACTCGATGTTGTTTGTGTTGGTGTTAAGGAATTGGTTTAGTTACCAGGAGGACATAGATCGTGTGATGGGTTATGTTCGTGCTCGCGAGTACTTCTCCGTAGTTTTGGGTTCGTTGTTATAGTTCGAGTTTATTCCAGGTTATAGTTCGTGTTTGGATTTGGTTTCGGTTCGTGTGGGAATAAGGTTTGATCCGTGATTGGTTCTTTAGTTGTCCTTGTACGTCAGGTTATGAGTGTCGACCTTGTCTTGTCAAATCTTGGGCTCGTGTTGTGTTTGGTTTCGAGTTCGTTCACTTTCTGATATACCCGTCCTTTTTTAGCCTAAAGGTATCTTTAAACCATAATTTGTCACATAAGCATGTATTACCTTTAACTCTTGTGTGAAAAAGCTTGTTATATTATGGTATAATATACTTATCATTATAGAATGACAATCAATTTAGAACGTGTTGAATATAACACATTAACAAGCTAGACATAAGAGCTAGTATCTTAAAAAGAGTAAAGATGTCATATATTTGTGTTTGAAAAGGAAAAATAATTTGAAACCGAGTCTGGTTATTTTTGGATGAAGAAGAAAACATGCATGAGATTCTCATGTATGATATAGTTAGTGTTTGGTCTAGTTATTACTCTAATGTATAATATACTACTACATAATTGGTTCATGGTATAGCTATTTGCATTAGTAAATATAAGCAAACTTGTTTTCATATTAATTAATTAAAAGTATGTATTACCTGCTTTTAAGAATAGAGAAATCAGGCTTCTTATTATGAATTAATGAATAATTTTGCAACGAGACAACTAAATATCATTCGCAAGTAATTCGTAAGTAAATTGAAACTTTGTTGTACATGAAGTACTTATTATAATTACTGTAATGCATGTAAGGAAGTTAAGGAATATTAAGTGTGAGAACAAAGAATTAATACGAATATGAGTTGATTAAATAGTAAGACACTTTATCACAAAGTAACAGATAGTTAATTTGTCAATTAATATTAATAATAATATTGACAAGCATAAGAGTAATTAAGAAAAACATACTACTGAATAATATTCGTTAAGATTTTAGTAATATAATTGACTCCTAAAATTCATGTAGATAATTTGAAGCGGGAGTAAGTCGGTTTGATTTGTCAAGTAAGCGTTGATTGTTTAAGGTACATATATTCTATCCTTTCTTTTAAGGATTCTCATGACTTTTGCTCTGTATCTACTTGCCTCGCTGAAATCCCTATTTATGTTTCCCATCCTATGATTCGTTATTTGTTACAACCTTATTTGATAACTTTGTTGAGCCCTGACTCGCGTATTCTTACCCCGTTTTATATATAGATAAATATAAATATATAACAAGGATCAGGATCCACAAAATCAATGAAACCGGAAGTAGTATAGAGTGTTTCCGGGTCGTTATTGTAGATCGAGTTTATTAAGAGATGGAAAAAGATATTCTTGATGGAAGTTATACTATTCGCACATGAATCCTAATGAAGTTTGTATTAGCTCCGGTGGAAACGTAACAAGGGTTTTGGTTTTTGATCTAGGGTTGGCAATGATGTGAAGGATTAAGCTGATTATTGATATGGAGGATATGGTTTATTCAAAAAGAATTTATCGTTGAGAATAATAGGGAAAGAATTACGTGACTGATATGAGAATCCCTGATTGTTAGGGATTGCTGTTGAACGTGGTTAAGGTATGTATGGTACTGAAACGTTTATTGGTGATGCAGGCAGGTCTTGTGATGGGCTTGGTTCGAAATACCAGATGGGCTAACATACTAAAAAGATAGAAAGTTAGTATTGTCATTTTTTGTTAGTACTCTTTTCTTTATTTTAGTACTGCTAGAATTACGACGTTAGTACTGCTACGGTTTAACGTTAATTCTGCTTGTTCATCATTAATACTGCTCGTGACAAAGTTAATACAACTAAATATGTTAATCCTGCAGCCGCGCCCCCCCTCCCCCCATCCGCCCCCCCCCCCCCCCTGCCCCCCCACCACCCCCTCCCCCCCCCCACCCCCGTCCCCCTTACCCCCACCGGGGGGGGGGACCCCCCCCCAGGCCCCCCCACCCCCCCCCCCCACCCCCCCCCCCCCCCCCCCCACTCCCCCCACCCCCCCATTCCCCCCCCCTCACCCCCCTCCCGCCCCCCCCCGCCCTCCTTCCCTCCCTCCCCCCCCTCCCCCCCCCCCTCCCCCCCCCCCTCCCCCCCCCCCCCCGCCCGCGCGCTCCCCCCCCCCCCCCAGCTTTGTCCGATATGGGACAACACGGACGCGTTTGGATCTCGAACAATGAGGAAAAAGTGGATCATTTTTGGGATTATTTTGAAGAAAATTGGTTATTGCCTATTTGATGTTGTAGTTGATTTTCACAGGTTTGTGTTCTTATCATATCTTAAAAGGATTCTTGCACCTTTTAAAGATAACTTGTTATGCCTTAATGGTTGGTGACGAAGACTTGGATGAAATCTAGTCAAAAGGTGTACGATCTACATTATGATGCTTACTACGTACATTGCTAACACTTTAAGAGTTTATGTGTTGTGCTCACAGTGTCTCATTTGTATAGATAAATGATGGATTTTGTCAAGAGATTGCGAATCTGCTTATATTTTGGTCCTTGGTAAAGTTTGACGTCATGTGGATAGTGCAAGACATAAGACACAAGTTTGAGAAATTCTACTTCTTCAACATATGGGTTATACTCATTTTTCTTCATCAATAATTACTACTTGGAGCTTACTGAGTTCGAGATTCAAGAGATGAGAAGCCATACTTTCAGGGGAAGCTTATTGTTAACATGTTTAACCATCTACATGTACCACTTAAGGGGAAGTGTTCACAAATTGCATAACTACAAAAGACCCCTATTTAATGATTACAAAAGGGAAGAAGACTATATGGTTTGCAGCTTATTTTAAAGTGGTGACATGTACAAGAATATCTTGATTTCAAGGGGAAGCTTTAAAGAATTGTTCATTCATGAAGATGTTTTAGTAATATCAAATAGGGGAAATTGTTGGGGATCTCAGATTTGATGATTACAAAAATTACATATGCATAAATGAAGACGAATGAAACACAAGGGATTAATATGACACTTTGGTATTCTATATATTAAATGAATAAAAGCTGGAAGATATCCATGAAGAAAGCATTGAAAAGTCAAAGAATATCAAAGATAATAGGGAAAGTTTTTTAATTAGATTTTAAAGCTTCCTAATATAATTAATAGCTTCTTTGAAAGCCTTAATATCCCTCAATATAAAGGTATATAGGGTGAATAGTTTATTATCCATTATAGTTTAAAAAAATTAGATCTCTCCAAATAGAGAAAGTCTAATAATAGCTTATGGTAGTTAATTATCTAGATAGCATAGTCGACTGATTAAAGTCGAATAGTGTATTAGTTAGTTTAGCCTCAAGGATCATTTGATCTTGGGGATATAGTTTATGAATAAAAACCTTGTTCATAACATTGATGTTATTTGTTATTCCGCTGTGCTTTATATCATTCAATGTTATTATATCCTAGATGGCAAAACGATCTATGAAGCCTACAATTAGGTTTTAACACAAACAACTAGTGCCGCTTCAGCTCATGAATGTCTCTTTGTAGATTTTCTCTCTGAAGAAGAACCTAAAAAGGTTTCTAAAGCACTAAAGCATCCTGGATGGGTTGATGCCATGCAAGATAAACTAAACCAATTTGCTAGAAACAAATTTGTCAAGCGTTACGATAATCGTTTCACAGCCTCCCTGGCAAAGGCGCCAAAAATTGACTCGCGTATTCTTACTCCTTTTTACATATAAATAAATAAAAATATATAATAAGGATCAAAATCCACAAAATCAATGAAACCAGAAGTAGTATAGAGTGTTTCCGGGTCGTTATGTCCCAACGAGGCTTGAATGGAAAATCGAATGACGGATTGATGATTAATGTTTGAATATGACAAGGATATGATTAGGCACTAAACCTAATAAGCAAATGCACAAAAAGATAAGCAAGGAAAATAAACTAGAGCAGGCATAAAGGCTAGGAATGGTAAGAACACTTAAAACTTTTATCCTAAGACACAAATAAGCTTAAATAAGCTTAAGACAAACCAAATAAGCTAGACTAACTCTAAATAAGCAAATTCAACAAACAATAAAAACAAAAATTAAGCAGGAGAAACTCAGCAGTACTAACAATAGTACTAACAGTATTAACTAACAGTACTAACTTGGAGTTAGTACTGCTAGCTTTGAGTTAGTACTGCTAGCTTTAACAAAACACAATGAAACAAGAAATAAGCAAATAAGCTAAAACAGATATTTAACTAACCCTAATAAGCACTCAGGCATAAGAATAAGCAACTGGAATAAACTAAAATGGCAAATAAGCTCAAAACCAAGAAAACTGATAAACTCTTAAAATTACTTTGAAAAGGAAAATAAACTTAAATAAGCTCTACTAAAGACAGTAAACGAAAATGGGCTTAATCTACTCTAAAAAGCTAAGGAAATCTTAAATAAGCTGAAATAATAAGACTAATAATTCAATAATGAGACCAACAGTTACTAACATGTTTTTAACTACCAGTACTAACTTGGAGTTAGTACTGCTAGCTTTGAGTTAGTACTGCTAGCTTTAAAAATCCCAACATAGAACCGGCAGTACTAACTATGGGTTAGTACTGCTTGTTCCAAACACCCCTTAAAGTTTTCACAAATCATTTTTTTTATATTAAGCTGATTTGGTCCTAAATTGTTAAAAACAGATTATCAAATAACAAAATAAGACACTTATAAGCAGACTTCAATCAAGAATAAGCACTTAAATAAGCTAAATCAATCTAACAGTATTAACTAAACATACTACCAGTACTAACTAAGAAAGTGACACAAACTATTTTTAAACTAACAACTAAGCAAGATAAGCACTAAACATCATGATAAAGCATAAATAAGTAAATATAGGTAACAAATAAGCACTATAAGCAGTTCTACAGTAAATAAGAAAAGTAAGAAAAAGAGAGACTTACAACACCCTTGCTCAAAACAGGGTCAAACAAAGAATCTACAAGCTCTAGCTTGTATAAAACAAGCTAGTGAGAGTCCATAAGCCCATCCAGAACTGGCTTATCATCCATAAGCTGTGGTATATTTGAGTGTGGACTTTTTGTGACTTTACTTAAATTCTTAGTATTTGAGTTAAGACAAATGACTTATATGATTTTATAAGACTTAAAACATATTAAGTAAAGCTTTTAACAAAGGAAATACAGAGAATCAAGAATTGACTTAAAAACTCCAAATTTGCATTAAGACGAAAATTAAAGTTACAAGACTTGGAAAAATAAAATTGCATAAAAATAAGCTGAAATTTAACTAAAGAACTAGATAAAAAAAAACTACTAGAAAAAAACGATCCCCGTTTCTTGGGTTACGATGACCATTGTAACACTAAAAACTTCCCTCCTCTTGTCTACCAAGCTGTGCTTTCTTCAGTGTTTTCTTTAGAGAACAAAAAAACCAAGCGTGCTTGTTGTGTGAGGTGATTCTAAAACAAATCCCAGCCTTCAATTTCTTTTGTGCTTCTTTTGAGTTATCTAAGCCATCGATATTACTTGGAAATGGTGAGGAATTGCCAACATGGCAATTATAAAGCTGGGGAGAGATAGTGGAGGAGGGGGAAATGTTTTATCTAGGGGGTTGTAGAGGTTGCAGGGTAAGAGGATGGGAAGACACCCGCGAGTTGTATCTGGGTTTAGTTGGGCGGGAAAAAAAGTGGCTTTGGATAAGTTGGCAGCTTTGGCCCCTCAAGTTATACTTCCCCCAATTTCCAATGTTTGTCCTTGTCTTGTAATTCTTGTAATACAAATTGAGGTTTGGCGATTTTAGTCCCTCAAATTGTATTTTCTGAACTTGGTTGACTTTTGACTTTGTTTGGGTTGACTTTCTGACTTTGACTGACTTTGGCTTCGATTTGACTTTGTCTGACTTTGGCTTTGATTTGACTTTGTCTTGGTTGACTTTCTGACTTTGACTGACTTTGGCTTCGATTTGACTTTGTCTGACTTTGGCTTTGATTTGACTTTGTCTTTTCCATTCCGTGCTTGTTTTTGTCCGTTTTTGCTTGCTTTATCGTCCTTTTCTTGAATATCCGTTTACTGCACAATTCAAATGCAAAACATACAAATACAATGTATTTTTGGTACGTTTTTAGTCATTTAAGTCTATTTTTAATAGAAAAAGGTATGTGTAATTAAGCACATACCAAAATCCCCCATACTAAGGTATTGCCATGTCCTCACGCAATGTTATGA
>BQNB010119431.1:6517-20815 GCA_026074375.1 Tanacetum coccineum
TAACGGTGTTAACTTCTATTAATAGAAGTTAACACCCGCTAACTTCTTTATATATCAAAGCCCAATACCAAGCCCGGGCCCAAATCCCTTATAATCCGGCCCAAGTTATTACCCGGGTAAAAATCAAACCCCTTTTATAAAAGAAAAGGCGTGGGAATTCCCGTTGTTACTATTTACTTTCTTCTTCGCGATTTACCTGCGTGAAAACAAGGGGCAAATCAAAATTGACCATGTGGCAAGCTATTTCAAGGGCCCAAGTACACATTGGCAGGGTTAAACGTCACCAACCTTTTCTATTGGTTAATTTTGGACAATGAATGACATGGTGGCAAGTAAGAAAGCACACAAGGAGATTGATTTTTATGCTATTTCACTCACAAAAGTAGCACACAAGCTGTCACATCATAGATTACCACGCTGGCAATCCGTGTGACAAGAATCTAATCCAACGATGATTAAGGAGCATCCAATGATTGAGAGATGATCAAAGGCCAATGTTGAGAGGAGCGTGTAACTGAACCTGCACCTAGAAGTTTCTCATTCGGGCTATAAAAAGACCTTCATCCTCACACACAGGATATTTCTTTTTCTTGTATTTTTTCTTAGTAAAATAGCTTATGTAGTTTTTTTTAAATGTAATTTTACTTTTTCAAGCTCTTGTAGTCACTTTTATAAAGCATTGTAATCTGTTTTTGAGTATCAATAAAATCCTAAATTTAGTTTTCATAAGCTTTTTCACTCATAAGCTCTTCTTTACTCTCAAATGTATGTTGTTGTTTCAAAAGCTCACCACAAGCTCTTATAAGCTCTCACAAGTCTCTAAGCTTGTGATTAAGCTCAATTGTTCCTTTAATCTACTTAAACCTTAAAATAAGCTTAAATACCCTTGCTGTTTGAATTTTGAGCTTATGGAAGGGAAGCTAGCAAAGGATGAGCTTCCATGGACTTTTACTGGCTTATTTTAAATAAGCCAGAGCTAGTAGACAAGCTCTTTGAGCCTTTTAAGATTTTGTTTAGCTAAAGCTCATTGTATGTCTTCGTTTCAATTTCTGTTTCTAAATACCTAGTGTAGTTTTGCTTATTTGCTTATCAATTGCTTATTCTGCTTTCTAGTTGCTTATTTGTGTTTTACATTATCATATTGTGCTTATTTGATCATGTCTAGTTATATGTTTTCAGCTTGTGCAGTTTAGATTTCATTTTACTTTATATTATTTCATAAATCATAAAAACCAAAAAAAATTAATTAGTATAATTCTTAAATCTGTGTCTCTTGCTTATTAGCTTATTAATATAAGCTCATTAGAATAGTCGTAAGCTATTTGATATCTGGTATTTAAGTTTTGCTAGCTAGATTTTAAAATCTAAAGTTTAGATGGAATCTGTCTAGTATAAAGGAGTGTTTGGTTTAGTGGTGTTTGACTCCTTAAAGTCAAACTAAGTTGTGCAATTTGCTTGAGTTAGTTCCATTATCATTTAAATCCAGTAGAGAAGTTGTTCATAAGTTAGATTTCAAAATCTATAAAGTTAAGGTTGATTTTATAAGCTGTGCACCAAGGGAGTTTTCTTTCTTTTAGTAGCTAGTGATTTTTGAACCAAGCTTTATATTGTCTTATTATGCTTATTAGTTATGTCTTTTAATATGTTTTTAGCTATATAATTATAGATCTTAGTGTTTCATAATCTGTCATAAAATCAACTAAAAAACCAAAAATAATTAGCTTAGCTTGTAGATCTTTGATTCTAGCTTAATTGATCTTTGATTTATGTTTATCAAACTTGTTATAAGCTATTTGATATCTGGTACTTAGGTTTTGCTAGCTAGATTTTAAAATCTAAAGTTTAAATGGATTATGCATTAGTTAAAGGGGTGTTTGGATTAATGCAATTTGACCTCAAAAAGTCAAATTGAGCTAAGTTCATTGCTTGAACCAGTTTTTAATTCATTTAAAATCAGTAGTAAAAGAGATTTCAGAAGTTAGATTTCAAAAATTAAAAAGTTAAGGCTAAATCTCTTTGTTTTTGCACCAGGGGAATTTTTCCTTTTCTAAGATTGTTAAAAAATTGATCCAAGCCTCCTTGAGCTTGGATCTTGTTTGAGTTGTGTTTAAACACACTCATTGAGAGTGTCTAGTGCAGGAATGACCCTTAAGGTCTCCTGCATATTGGTTTTTGCCTATTGCCAAGTGCATCAGTAGGTTACACTGCAGTCTTAAACTGCAGTGCTTTTTGATCAAATTTTAGCTAGCTTAATTAGGATTTAGCTTCTAAAATTCAGTAAACTTTTAGATTACATATAGGATTAGTTAGATTAAAACTTGTTTTTAGATTTCTAGCTTATTTACTAGGGTGCATTTGCTTTTAAAGTTCATCAAAAATTTTAAAAAACCAAAAACAGTAGCTGTTAGAACTTAGTTTTTAAATCTAGATTTTTAGCTTATAGGATTAGATTTTATGCATTAGATTTATAGCTTATAAGTTGGTAGTTAAGTTTTCAAAAGCTCAAATTCTGTCATAGCTTATTGAGCATTTTAGCTTAATTGGTTTTTGATTTTTAAGTACTTTTTCCTGAGTTTGCTGATTTAATCAATAGATTTAGAGGTCTTAAAGTGTTTTCAGTTAAGGTAGCTTATTAAAATTAGCTTCTATATATCATAAGCTTTTCAAAACAGTTGGAATTAATGAAAATGGTCTTAAATTGAATTGTGTGCAAGCAAATAAGTGAAATTTAGCTTTTTAACTCTCAAAAGCTTTGTTTCTGTAAACAGCCTATTTCACAAGCTCCTTTTAATAAGCTCTTTTTGTTTTTAACTCTTTTAAAAAGCATTTTCCTATAGCATTTAAGCTATTCTTTTAGAAAAGTCAAGTTGCAGTTACTAAGGTGCTTATTTGCTAGCTTATTTTTAAGCTCAAAGTGTCCTTAAGGACTGTTTGGGAATTGATTTTAAGATTAGGCTTAGTTAGTTTTCTAGCTTATTTAGTTGCTTATTTTTAGTTCTATTTAGCTCATTAGCTTAGGTTTAGCTTATTCTAGCTTATTTAGTCTTAAATTTTAGCTTATTAAGGTTTCTAGCTTATTTAGTTTAAGAAAAAAAAAAGTAGCTAAGTACTTTCTGTCGTATTATAAGCTGTTTAACAGCTTATTTAGTGCTTTTTATAAAGAGTTTCTTTTATTAAAAATGCTTATTTTCAAGTGCTTAACAACTTTTGTTCTTTAAGTTTTTAAAAATAAAATAAAAAAGGGAGGTGGAAATCGGGGGTGAGCAAGGCTCGAACCCCCGACCTCAACACCTCAACCCTTTTATAAACACAAACACCACACTCCCTACCGATGTGCCCTTGGGTCTTTTTCATAAGACTCTTGCACAATTTATTATTTATACTCATTTAGACTTAGTAAGCCTAATAAGCTGTTATAGCTTATTTCGTGGCTTATTTGATAAGCTGTGATTATAAGCTAATTTTTCTTAGGTTCTAAGTAGTGTAAGCTATTTTCTGTAATTTTTCTAGAATTTTTATAGTTTGTTTAGTATTTTTAAACATTTATTTTCATTAAAAAACTTTAAAAAATCATAAAAAATAGAAAAATAATCAAAAAATATAAATCTTTTTTAGAAAATTTTCTTTTATCATAAAGTTCATAGGAAAATTAGTTTTGCTTTCGTAGGGTCTAAATTGCAAAATTTCATTTTTTTTAAAGAACGAGATTAGTTCTCGTTCTCGTTTTTTGTGTTTTAACGCTCATTTTAACTCCGTTTTTGTTCTAGTTTTCTTTAAACATACTTTTTAGTCAAATAAAGTCCATTTAAAAATAAAAAATTAAGTTAGGGTTATTTTTAGAAATTTAGGGTTTTTGACCTCCGTTTAGAGGTCCCGTTTTGTGTTTTTAGTTAAATTTTGATTTCCCGTTATTTGTCTTCATGCTTAATTGTTAGAATTTGTTAATTTTAATTGTTAAAAGTAGTTAATCAAATCATACATTGTATCCAATTCAAATCATTGTCCGAGCATCAAACGTGGATTCAATTTCATAAGTCGTTGGGGAATAACGACCCGGGGAATCATACTTCCCGGTTAATATACGTATTATATTATATTATATATATTTTGAAGAATTTACTCTTTACCTTTTTCCTCAAGGGTAATATGGTAATTTTCCATCGTATTATATTATATTTTACGTGTATAGAATTGCTTCAACCAATCATTCCTAGGGTAACTAACTATGTAACCCGACTCGTTTGTTCAGAACGTGATGTGTAACAAAACTGACTATGATAGGCTAAAGATGTCGTAAGAGTCTTATAATATAATATCTCATCTACACTTACTGTTCTAGAAATTACCTCGAAACATCCAAAGATCTCAATAAATCCATGTTATATGATGCAGCTTAATATCACGCGAGACAGACGTCATAATACTTACATCACATAGGCATGCCTTTATTGTCATCGCATTCTAAGAGTGTTTCAAATAGCACATAGAAATATCATGTAAGTACTAACAATTTGCAAGCAATACACATATACATAAATGCACACATAGTTCCTAATACTCGTGCTATATGAGGGTACTTAGGTTATAGTCTAGGTCAAAACTACCTAGTTATCTATAACCAATGACTCTGATACCAATTTATCATACCCCGTCTAAGGCAAAAACACGAGATGTAACGCTCAGGATCGTCATAACACATTGATATAAGACAATAGAGAATTCACTAAATGAAAGATCAACATAAATATGTCATGACGACTCCCGACACAAGCAGAGACATGTTTTGTGGATAGTCAGTACCATGAAAACATAGCCACATAGTCATAATAATCCTATAACATGGGACAAGTACAAATAAACAAATAGGCCAAGACTACCATAAGATACTAATGCAAATAACACAAGGGGTGAGTAACCCAAGAGGGCTACATCCTAAGTCTCTTTAGGCAATGCAAGAAGGCTTTATTCCTCCTTAGGCACAGTAACTTGATTACCTGAATATGAATACTCAAAAATGTCAACGTAAAGTTGGTAAGCTCATAGGTTTAAGTAAAAACCCATTTGCTGTGTATATTGTTTAAGTAGGACAAAAGTGAGAAGATATGCATATACGGGCAACTAGTGATGTCACACAACAACGAATCATATAATAAAACTTAAATAGCAAGGGGTGCATCTTCCCTTAGTGTGTTGGGCGCCTCTACACAAAGCTATAATGGGTACCTCTTCCCTAAGGTAAGTTTACCACTCGTAATCTTAGTACACAGTAATGCACATATAACAATATAAATGCACATATTGTCCAAGTATAAAATAGTGTAACACATCACAAGACATTTAAAATATCATTTGAGTATAATTTTCCCCCTAAGAAAACATAAGTAAAAAAAGGGGATATGAAGACTCACCTTAAGCAAAGCGGTGAATCGATAATAAATCAACAAGTGAAGAATGAGCACGAAAGTTCTAAACGCGACCTAGTTGGGATATAATGCGTTTTAGGGGCAAACAAGCAACAGTGAAACGATCCATATGCGATTTTCGTAAGATTAACATCACCCGAACATGTTTGCGTTTTAGTTACATGAGTCAAAACATAACCTCGTAAAATTATATCATTTTTATTAAGTTTCGACATTTTAACAAAAATTACTATTTTGCCCAACTTTTGAAATCCCGCAAGTTATCTGATTTTTAAATATTATCGTTTAATTTATATCTCGCCTAATACACGCTAAATGACCTCCTAAAAGTCTATTTATATTTTTTATTCACCATTATATACATTTCATCTCTTTCTAAGTCACCAACCCAAATAAATTTTATAACGCTTACTTAATACAATAATATTTTTGAAATATTTTGACGTGTATAGAAAATATATAAGTGATACTACAATATTTGTTAAGGATTTTATAGCTCAATCGGACTCTAAAACGCCAAAAAACTCAATTTTTATGTTCAATCGGCTCACTAATAGCCAAAAATATATTCAGAAAGTTTTATAAAATTTCCAGATTTTAGTCACTAGTTTTTACCCGAACTTCATTTGGTCATAACTCACTCGTTTTAAGTCAGATTTTAATAAAATTTATATCCATGCGTTCGTATTTAAGTATACTATCATATTTTTAAAATTTTGGCTACTCAAAATAAATTTAACCACATGTTATACCCCATAATAATTTCGGACAAAATGTATTATTTACCAAACCATGTCATATTTTTAGCCGCAAACAACAACAACTTCATTTATAGCCTAAATCCCTTCCACCGATTGATACCAACACTCGAACAACTCCAAGACTATCTATCTCTTCCACCGATTTGTTACAAGAGCACCAAGAATTACTTTTTACGTTTAAAATCACAAATCTTAACCTAAAAGTTCAATAATAACAAGAATGGGTTCAAAAACATAAATAAGGTCGTACAACCTTTAAATCTTACTAGTTTCTTTAGGAAAATACATTTCTCACAAACATAGGTGATGTTTTGAAATATGATGCATATGTCTAACAAAATATGTAAGAAGAGTTGAAGATGTGAAGTTAAAAATGCTTACAAATGAGAAGATATGTGGTTTGAACCCTAGATCAATGAAGTAACACTAGATCTTGTATGTAAACCTAAAATAATCAAAACCATAACCCTAGATCTTGAAATATCATAGAAGAAAAACTTGAAATGAATTACCAAAGTAACACTCTAAACCTAATTAACCATTAACATCTTAATCTTATTTGGAAATAGTTGTTTAAGATCAAAAACCATGGTGGCGTGGTGGTTGTTTTTGGGACGTGAGCAAGAGAGAAGGAGGAGGGAGAGATGGAGAAATTGTGTGTGTGTGTTATGAGAAGTGAAACCCTAAGATGTGTATAATGAGGTTTATATAGTATGGTTTATAGGGTTCCATAAGTTTGACTAGTCAAGGCCCATACTAAGTTGGGTTAGTGTGTGTGTCATGGGTTATGAGCCAAAGGGGAGGGGGTGTTGCATAATTTTGTGAGCTAGTATGGAAGATTTAACCATGGCTAGTTAAGTTGGTCATGGTTTGCTATGTTACATGTGCACATGGGGTACCAAATGTGTGGGGTTCAAATCTTACACAAGACAAAATTAGTTGAGATGGGATGGACCATATGACACTAGTACCTTTAACAAGGCTTGCAAATAAAAACCTATGTGGGTTGGTTGGGTGGTGGTCTAATCGAGCAAATGAGGGGGAAAAGGGGACCAAATTTTTATAAATGTATAATATCTAGATATTTATTTAAGAGGAAAGTTTATGTATACATGCATGCATGTATGATGCGAATGCACTAGTAAGTATTTAACGTCACTCGTAAAATTAAAACACACGACTTATAAAAATATGTCCTTAAAGACGTAACACGTTAGTCATGAGTAGACTACATTTATTCAAAATCCAGAACGCACCTGAAATCGCTTTTACTAAAATGCGGAAAAAAATCTAACGGTTTCACGTAAGGTCAAATCTTCGCATAATTAAAATAAACGCTCAAGTAGATAGATAAATATTAATCTAAAACTGTCAGTTGCTACAATAAGTGTTGTAATTAGGTATCTAAATCATACAACGGACCAACACCATCCTTATTAATTGAACCAGCAGGTGACAGCTTTGCCATGAAGATTGCATTTGCAGTCGGTACCTCATTAACTTTTGAATCATAAGCGTCTACCTTTTCTGTCATTAAAATAGAAGTGGCATTCAGTTGTAGTTCCTCACAATCCGAGTTAAACATTTATAATCCATCATCTAAGAAATCTTGTTGTTCAAAATCAATCTCAATCCCTGCCTCTTGTTGTTGTACGAGCAACATCTTTTCCTTGAACCATTCAGAATCCTTAACCCTCTTCTTTTATGTACATTGTTTGGCATACTGTCCTTTACCTTTGCAGTTATAACATTTAATCACCTTTGTGGAATTGCATTCAAGTCTCCAACTGTCCTTACTACCCCAGTATTTCCCATTCCTCTACCCCTTCTAGTATTGCCTTAACTCTGAGCTTGTCTACTTTAAATGTTTTGAACAACTACTCATCCATTCTGAATTTATGCTTGAGTTCTAGGATTGCATGATGTTCTGAGTTGGTTATTGGTTGGAGGGTATCTTGAAGATATAGTAGCGGTGAGAAACATCATAACTTTGTTCAAACTTGCTATTGGATCATCCGTGGGTAAGAATGTTAGTACTACCGACCCTAAATTTGGTGATATAGGCATAGCCGGTGGTTGTTGATAAACAACAGGTGGTTGTTAGTAAATAGGAGGTGGTTGTAGGTAAACCGAAAGTGATTTATATGATGGTTGTGGAATGTATGGTTGTTGAGCAACAACTGGCATTGGTGGATTGTACTGAGACTTGTAGCTTAAATAAAATGGTGGTGGATTATAGGTATTTGCAATCAGTGCAAGTGGATCTGGAAATCTAGCTTTCATTTTACGAACTTCATTTGTATCTGGTTCATTCTGCTTGAGGTTTGCATATAGTTGATCAAAGGTGACTTTATAAAACTACTCCAGTCTGACTGAAGATGATTAACAAACTTAGTTTTCACTTGGTGTGGTTTCATTTTAAGCCCAATGATATTGATATCAAATTCATCAACTTAGAAAAACTTATGTAATATGAGTGAATCGTCTCTCCTTTCTTTGAGGTAAATTTTTCAAATTCGTCTACTAATTTTGACTCTTTTTCTTGCTTGGTTAGCTCAGTTCCTCCCATTAATTCTTTGACCCTGTACCAGATTTCATAGGCTATCTTCTTGAGATTCAACAAAGTGTAGATGTCATTTGATAGTTCGTGAAGAATGATGTTTGCAACTTTTATATCACTTTCCTTTATGATATTTTCTTTAGAAGTTAAGTCCGTGAAAGTCTGCATCCGTGTTACAGCGGCTATTCCCATTGCTTTATTTGCTGGAAACTCAACCACTTTGTATTGAAACAGACCATGAAGAATGAAGCCAAGCAACATCTCTCCATGTTCTTTCCCTTCTATGTATAACAACATACGACTTTGTCAAGTATCATATCCACCTTTCTCTAGCATAGGTGGTCGGTTTCAGCTCTAGCAGCAAGAACGTATTCAGCAAGTGTAGACATGATGAATTGATGATTGTGTGAAATGATTTTAGTAATGATCGTTTCAATGATTAGGAAGTGTAGTGTTGTGTTGTTGTTTGTGATAATTGACAATTTTCTAGGTTAATATTTAACCATAAACTTGAACTATTCTATTTTGAACGTATATGCGCATGAAATAACCTAAAACCGAGAAGTGATCATGCAAACTGTGAAAAACATCTTTGGACACACAACAACTCTATACTACGCTTAGTCTACTTATAACAAGTATTAGATTATACTTATGAATATGTTTTATATGTCACATGCATTTCATTTCATTATTTTACGTAAACTATATAAACTTGCATGGTTTTGCATGCATGCATACGTAAAATTAACCAACACTTCACTACCTTGCATGCATACGTAAAATTAACCAACACTTCACTACCTTTTATATATACACATAAATACATCTTATACTATCAAAAACTACATAAAAACCACCTCCTAACTTCAGTATTTTCGGCTTATATAAGTGAAAGTAAAACAAATGTGTTTTACCACTTCAAAACACCACATTACCTCTTTAAACCATCATCAAATGTCAATAATGTATGTTACTATTTGCATCACCCCCCATATTCCTTCCTTTCCATCCCATATACGCATCCTAAACACCCAAAACAAGTCTTCCCTATGTTTACACAAACATGTGATACCTAGTTTACCATTCAACTTTTCCTAAATGTTTTATATATAAACTAACCACTTAATTTACTTCATTCATCACTAGTAAAGTGTTGGAATTAAATGTATACATACTTAGTACTGTCAACACAAAAGTTAGTACTGCCAATACAATTTTATACTGCTCAAGCTTATTCAAGAAAAATGACTAAGTATGTTAGTACTGCTAGTTATAATAGTGAGTACTGCCAGTGCATTGTTAGACAGAGTCTCGTCACTCTTTCCTCTTAGTTGCATAGAATTTTAGCGCGGACTTTTGTAGATATGAGAGGTATTATCTCTCATGCACACACATTTCACATGTGCTCTAGCAGTATATAACTCATTACATTATGTGTGTAGAGAATCTCGTTATATAATGGAACAGCTGTAACACTATTAGAAAGTCTTATGATCTGCATAGGATGAGTGTTAAGGATAGGGGCTACTGAGAGAGAGAGAGAGTGAGAAGTGATCACCTTATTTGAGGATTTTGGGGAGGAGGGTTTGAGTGGGGAGAGATAGAGGCGCTGAATATACACACATAGGGGGGTATGTGGAAAGTTGGTTGTGGTGTTGTTGTATTTTGTGGTGGGGGTGTGTGTTGTAGGGAGGTTGTTAGATGGATTGGGAGGTAAAGTTGTTGTTTGAATTGTAGGGTTATGTTGAGTTGTGGGTGTGATGTTGAGTGGTGAGTGGGATGAATTTGGAGTGGGGGGATTGTGGTTGAGGAGTGTAGTGTATTATTGAGGGGGGTTGTTGGAGTAGGAATGGGGGGTAGTGTTGTTAATGGTGGGGTGTATTATAAAAGGTTGGTTTATGTATAATATTTGATGGTGGTGAGAAGTAGTAGAAGGAAGGGTAAGGTTTTGAGGTGTAATGGGGAGTTAGTGGAATGTGGTTTATTTGAAGTGAGGGATGTTAAGGTGTGTTTAGATTGTTGAGGTGTTTAGAGGAGTTTGGGTTTGTTTTTTTGGTTGAGTTTATTGTTTTTGTGAGAGATTGTAATTAGATTTTAAAGGTATGTAAGGGAGTATAAAGTGTGTTGTGTATTGGAATTGATGCAATGAAAACGAGATTTAGTGTCGTCATAGTTCACCAGCTTCACGATGGTGAGTGTGGTTTGGATGACATGGAGCTTTGATTGTGTTTGGAGTCTTCAAGACTTGAATTTTGTAAGTATTTCTTGAACATAATTTAGATTGAATTAAAGAATATGACCATCTTCGAGTTGTTTAATTGTAGACCAAGGAATAAATTCAATTCACCCATCATGCTCATCTCAAACTCACCATGGCATGAATGTTGAGAAATCCATCGCAAAGCTCCTGATAAGTTGATTCAAGATGATGGTTCTCCACAACAGATTTGGTCAATGGATGATATGTGAGTTTTTCTCTTCTTATGTAAATAAAGTTGTTATCTACTAAACCTATGGTATACAAGTGATCTAAGAGAAAGGCTTTAAGTCTGTCATTACCAACTTTGGTTGCTTGTTTAGTATGTAGAGAGAATGTATGTCCATAAAGAAGCTGTTTTTTGAGTTTGAAAACGTGTTTGGGTTTTTTTTCAAAATCTTCGAATTTTGGGTAAGGGGTTGGAGAGAAATAGAGTAGTGTTCCAGGGGTTTGAGCACATAGACTTTCTCGTTTATGAAACCCATTTAAAAAAGCACACATTGACATCCATTTGAAAGAGTTTGAAGTCATGAGCAACAAGCATATGCAAGAATAATTTCTTATAAATTCTAATCTCGCCACGGGGCATAGGTTTTCATCGATCTATTCCTTCCTGTTGATTGATCCTGTGCTACAAGTCTCTGCTTTTATTTCTAGATACTAATACCATTTTCGACAATTTTGTTTTAAAGACCCTATTTTGTACCAATAATGGTTTGGTTTTCAGGAGCGGAATGAGGCTCCAAACATCATTTTAGTTTTAAATTGATTTTAGTTCTTCTGCATAGCCATAGCAACTTTCTGTGAGTCTTGTATAGGCTTCCCATAATAGTTTAAGGTTTCTAGAGGAATATACCGTAACAGAAGAAGTTGCTTTGATTTTGACTTTAAGATCTAGGGTTTCTTCATTAAGATTTCCTATGAACTGGGCTTCATGGGATTATCTTTAGATTTTTTGAGTTTGTGATCTTTGTTTAATGGTTCATTTTCTTGATTTTAAGTTCTTTATCTGGTTTTATATAGAACATTCATTTTTCAGAATATCATCATCTACTAATGTGATGAAATTAGGAGGGGGGGGAGTTTCATCAAACTTAACATTAAGAGATTCTTCTACTTTCATGGTTTCTTTATTTAGAACTATGTAAGCTTTGCTATTGGGAGAATATCCTATAAATACACCTTCGGTTGATTTAGGATCAAATTTTGTTAAATAATCTTTGGTGTTAAGAATAAAGCATTTACTACCGAACACTTTAAAATATTTTAGAGATGGCTTTTTACCTTTGAAAAGCTTATAAGGAGTTTTTCCTAGGAAAGGTCTAATAAGAATTCTATTTAGAATGTAGGTAGAGGTGTCAATGGCATTACACCAAAATTTTTGAGGAATTGATTGTTCATTTAGCATTGTTCTAGACATTTCTTGTAAGGTTCTATTCTTACGTTCTACTACCCCATTTGATTGTGGATTAAGAGGAGCCGAAAAGTTATGGGTAATGCCATTAGCATCACAAAAAGCTTCAAATTGTACTTCATTATCAAATTCCCGACCATGATCTGTGTGTATTGAAATAATGAGGCAACCCTTTTGGATTTTAATCTTTTTGCTTAAAATTTCAAAGTGGTCAAAAGCTTCATTTTTATGTTTTAGAAATCTTGTCCATGTATACCTTGAATAGTCATCGACAATGACCAAAGTGTAGAAGTTTTCTCCATAACTTTGAACGACCGACGGACCAAACAAGTCCATATGTAAAAGTTCTAGACACTTAGTGGTTGAAACCATGTTTTTAGCCTTATGGTTTTCATGTACTTGTTTTCTGACGTTGCAAGCGTCACAAAAATGCTTTTCAAATTTTAGTTTTGGTAAGTTTCTAACTAGCTCTTTAGATGATAGCGATTATATAAGTCGCATATTGGCGTGACCCAATCTTCGATGCCATAAGGTTGAAGTATCATCTATTAAGGTTAAACAAAGGGTGTCTTTTGGTGAGTTATAACAACCCAAGAATTTTCATCAAATGCAAAACCTATTTTACTATTATCACAATTATACGGGGAAATTTTTCGCTTTATTACATTACTTGCATTGTCAATATCTCATTATGCAAGGTAACTTGCATAACTAAAGTAGACAAGCTCACGCAACCTACCTATGGCAATCCTGTCTTCATATATGTCAAGTAAACATCATAACATGTTAATTCAATATCATCATATCCTTTTTACAAAGTACATTATTCCTATAATGTACCATTCGCAACGTTATATCAAAACGGGCTTTAAACCTTTATCGTATACCTCTAAACCCTAAATTCCATGAAGGGTTGATATCTAAAGTGAATGTATAAGTTACTAAAGCATATATACAAGTAATATAACATCTCATTTGAAATATAAACTCCCTCTAAGTCAAGTACAAGTTTTTAAAGCACAATGTATAAGTCATTAAGCATGACATCCAAAATAGCCGTTTTACCTCCGTTTTCATTCCAGATTCTTCACCACCACTCTTGTGCAAGAAACTACACTCAATATACAATGTGTAATCCCTAATTATTCCATTCATAAGCTTTCATACACATTTTTACACTTAAAACCCTAATTCAAAACTCAGAAACCCTAACCCAAGCTAAATACTATACTATGACCTGTTTCTTCATTTTTATCCATTTTAAACCTCAACCAACACTCAAAAAAGTTGTAATAACTTATTTTACAATTATTTCAATCCTATTTTCATCATTATTTCATCATCTCATATCCTTTATATAAAAATTGAATCCAAGAAACCCTAAACATACCTAAATGGATCATTCGACTCGTTTACTTATTTTTAACCATTTTAATCCTGAACAATCAACCAAGAACAATTGTAAACTCATAATATGAGTTTAAAATTCATTATATATCTTCATTTTAGCAATAAACAAGAGATTGAAGCTTAGAAAACCCTAATGAACCCATTACAAGCCCTAATTTAACCTATGGCTTACTTTTTCTATTTCAACCCATTTTAGCTTAAACCACCACTCAATGTTTATTAATAATCCTTTATAAAATGCCTAAGATCAATATTCTATCAACCTTGATCCATTATACAAGAATTATAAGCCAAGAAAAGTCAAAGAAATCCTAACGAGCCCTATATGAACCCGCGACCTTATTTACTCAATTTCAACCCGTTTTAACCCAAACCTCTTGCTAAATTCCAATGATAAGCCTTAATACAAACCATGAGATCATGTTTCTATCATTCCTTGATCAACGTGCTCGAAATATAAGCCAAGAAAA
>BQNB010119433.1:0-17173 GCA_026074375.1 Tanacetum coccineum
GATTATGACATTATGACATATGTATATTTGGTGACTGATGTTTGGGTGCATTCCACGTCTTTCACAAATTTTGGAGCTCGTGACTCCATGGTTACTATGATACTATTTACACCCAAATCGCCTCAGCTTACCTTGTATGTACTCATCTTTAGTACATTATTTTTTTAACCCGAGTTAATTATTTGAGTACACGGTTGCTAAGTCCTTATCTTTGTAAGTACAGTTTTGGGACGATTAAGATTCATGATAGTATTTATTTCGCAAAAGAACGGGGAAGAAAAGTTAAGTCAATACCCCCATACGTTTGTTAGATGATCTCCATGTTATTTGGATCTACCTCAAATCGGGTCATTAGTTAGATTGTAAATATCGAGCATGTAAAAGCTCAAGTGTAGGGGTACGTGTTATAAACCCCATGTTATGATGTATTATGTTATTCAAAAAAATAGAAAAGAAAAAGAAAGAAATTGATGTAGAGTTGTGTAGAGTTTGTATATCTTCGTCCGAGTCTTGGCTTAGCAACCAAACCAACGTGTATTCGTATAAATAATTAGCTAACCCTTCCACTCCAAATTCACCTAAAGCCACCCAAATGTATCCCATCCATTTTTGTTTCCAATATATGTTATCTTACACCCACACCCCACAACCCTTTAAAAGACCTCTTAGATAGTAATGAATAATGCTTGCGCCTAGCGGTGGAGGTTTGATCCTTTACCAAGCCTATGGTAATTTATATGCTATGACAGGTAATGAGTGTTGATTTTCTGTTTCCCCCTTATGTTATAGTTTATTATACAACCGAGTGAAAGAGAGAATCCCAAACACTTATATGAGGTGCTAGTATATACTTTACGTGCTTTTGATTACGAGGTCTAGAAGGTTGTGTTGTAAAATACTTTTAAAGAGTAGGTAAAATGACCCTTATATTGCTATTGTCCAGGTAGAAAAGCCTATTTGCTTGAGGACAAGCAAATCCCAAGTGTAGGGGTATTTGATGAGGTGTCATTTTATACACTTTTTTAGAGTTGTTTAACCCCCTAAATCATGAATTTATGCCCAAAATAGGCACTTAATCGTTCCTTTTCATGTATTTAGCATTTGGAAGGCATTTGGAGGAAATACACGTAACTTGGTCTCATTTAGAGAAGAAACAGGCAAGACTACGGACCTATACCAACATCTCTCAAGATTATGTTCTCAGCAGTTGGAGACGGCGTCACAGATTACACGTGACGCCGTCCCAACTCTTACCAAAATGGCGTTACAAGAATCCACGAAGGTGTCAGAATGCATGACCCAACCCATTATCTAGAATATTCTATTCATGACGGCGTCATGATTAAAACGCGACGCCGTCACAACGATTTTCCTATATATACAAATCTGTTTTTAGGGTTTTAAGTGTGTAACTCTAGAGTAAAAGAAAGGGACGAACCCTAGTTCGTTTAGCAGCTGTTAGGGACAATTTTAGGGCCTTAAAACCCTATTGTACTCTCTTTAATTCATGTTTTAATCAAGTAAGACTATCTTAATCATTCAATATGTCTTGTTGTGTGATTCTTATATGTTCTTGCTTTATCTTTAACATGCTTGGCTAAACCTTCTATTGTGTTTATTTATGATTGTATGAAAAACTAGATAGTAGATCTTAGTAGTGTTGCTTCTTGTGATGAATATGCATGTTAGGTTTTTGAAAACCAGCTTCTGTCTGTATCGCTGTTGATATGTCTAGGAAATCATGATTGTGTTGAAAGGATACCATTGGGTAACAGTCTTCATACTACCTTACCCCTTATATGGTTGATCCACTCTTAATATATTTCAAATGCATTTAATATACTCTTAGGGGCCTTGTAATAGTCTTCATACTACCTTACTTGTGCGTTGCCTTAACGGAATATTAAATAGACGGCGGGTTCGTGTAATTCGTTCATGACTTAGGAGATAATTACATAGATCATCACAAGTGTGACAAAGCAACAACACTAGGAGAAGCAATCTAGGGAGTAATACATGATTAAATAAACACAATATTTTATTATATTGTTATCACCACTAGCTTAGTTTATATTTAATTTGTTAGCTAAAACCAACCAATCTCTCAAACATATGATTTACCTGCTTTCCATAAAATATTAAAATATAAACAAAATCTTTTCTCAACCTTCAGAATTCTGTTAGACCTTAATCAAGCCTTCCCAACGTATTCCCCGAGTAAACGCTAACAACCCCCCGAGTCTTGCCTATACTACTACTACAACGATTAGGTGCTCTGCCTTGAGAGTTGTAAAACTTCGTGTAGAAGTCCTACGACGACCGCACCACATGGCTAAACAGTTCTAATAAAGTAAATCGGTGTATCAGTGAGCAAATTCCCACTTAAAAGAAGAAAATCTTGGGAATTAACCAACTCACTAAAAATACCTTTAGTTCTGTGGCAAAAGACTTGATATTCGTAAAGTATTCAGCAGATAACTCAAATGTGTCTATTACTGTTTGTGATAAATCTAAGTTATCTAAAGCTAAAGACTCTACATTATCAAATCATTCAGCTGAGTCTAAAAAAAACACAATTGATCCTCTAATTACTGTCACTGAATCTTCAGCGACTAATTATGATTCAGCTGATGAGTTCTCAGTCTGTAGCACTCAAATTCCTCCACTGAAGAAGTTGGATGGTGCTGAACCTATTTCTGAACCAAAGACTATCAAATCAATTTTGATGTCAAAACCCATATTCAAAGCTGAAACTTTAAAAGGTATTATAATAACTGAACCATCCTCAGCTCCCGCTAAAAGCAACAAAAGTTCTTCAGCTTCTAAATCTAATTCAGCTCCTGATGGTAAGTTAAAGAATGTGAAAATAGAAGATGATCCTCCCTTGGCTATTGTAATGAAAAAACTCAATGAAATAAAATTACAACTTAGCAAGAATAAGTCATCTTACTTTATAAATAGAAATACTCAACAGGTTCCTCTCAATACACTTCAAAACAAATACAAAACTCAATTTAAAATAAATTATGAACTTTGTGGAGAAAACAGTCATCTCTTTGAGAATTGTTATCAAGTTTTGTTTTGTAAAAAGTATAAGAGAACTGATCACAGAACATGTGATCATACTGAGTTTATGTCTTCCATGAACATTAATCAGTATCATAATGGTCAAGGTGAATCTTCCTCAAGATCCAGACCTTCAAGACCAGCAATGCCTTTTCTTTCCTGCATTCATTGTGGATATAATGATCATAAATCTGATGATTGTGCATACTATCCCATATGTGAAATATGGGGAAGCTATGGTCATGATACTCACAATCATAACAGGATTATTTCTCTAAGAAGAGGAATCAAACCCATAAACCCTCAACATATCACAAAGAACTGTGAAACATGTGGTAGCAATGTTCATACCACATCTGATCACAATGACATTGAGTGGTTCAGGAAAAGAGGAGCTCCTCAAGCTAAGAAAGCTGAGTCTTTCAAAGCAAATAAGACTGAGTCATCAAGTGCTTTAAGATTAAAGACTCCTACTAAAAGGTGGGTTTCTAAACAAGACTAACCATCCTGATCCTATTTTGTACAGTGTAAACATCGGGAAATCTTTATCACTTTTAAACAATGGTCGTTCAAAATATATTTCAAAGGATTGCCGGCACAAATTTGGGATGTATCAAGATCGGAGAGAATGTATGGAGATGACTCGACATACACTACTAAAGGTCATGGTTATTTTGATGTAGTTTTCAAAAAGGGGCGCCAGAAAAATAGTCTACAATCTCTTTAGCCCCAGATAATTCTGTAATGCTAAATATTGTGTAGATTAAAGGGTGCATGTTTGATGACATCAAAAAACATCACTTTATATCATCATTTATCCCAAGTATTTTACCCACTTTTATATAATTATTGCAAGATTTGGTACTTAATTACTTTAAAGTTGTTAATTGCAGTAATTACGGAGTGATTTGTGAAGACAGGCTAAAAGGCGCACAACTTAGAGCTAAAACGAAGATATTTGAAGATTACTAATTTCTGACTACATACGCCGTATCCAGCAAGGAAGATACGTCGTATCAGCACCTGAACTTTACAAGAAAATGTGTACGATCAATTCCTAATACGGCGTATCACTCTGCTACTATACGCCGTATCCAACTGGATAAACATTCAAAGATTCAGTAATAAATGTAAATTGGGAAAGAAATAATTGATTGATTGAGAATGTAGCGCACACTCCAAGGAATACACCCCTATACACCGTATTGACCTTACCTAATACGGCGTATCAGTCTTTTTCAGACACTATAAATAGAAGACTAAAAAATGAGTTTTCAGTGTGCAAAATCATATTCCTTATACCATAAACATAAAAGATGATTTTCTAAAGGGAAGAAGAGCCGCTAATTAAGGTCAAGCATCAACCATAAATCCATAGAATACACCGTGTAATTTTTACTCTCTTAATTGTTTGATTTTCATTGTTTGATTACGCTTGTATAATTACAATGGTTGTGGGCTAATACCCTTGGGTATTATCCATCTAAATGAAGGTTTAATGTTTGGTTTGTTTTAAAATCGATTGCTTAATTTATTGTTGAATTATTTAATTATGTTTATCACATAATACTTGTCTATGTGCTTGAATATGCGACCTATCATTCAATTGGGTCTAGTGATACCTAACAAGTAATCTAGATACTGGGATAGCTCTCTATATCGTGTTTTATATTACTAGACCAATAGGATCACAAATAATGTTCTATCATTGCTTTTAAATTATGAGCTTAGTTGGACCGGTAGGTGACCCGTATGTTTCAACAAGTATGTTCTTATTTAATTGGTAAAGACTTGAACAATTAACTACTAGTATATAAAACACAGTCAAACAATAAGTGGGTAAAGTCCCGATGGGCTAGGGTATTAACAGGATCACCACTGCTTTAATTCCCTAAGATAGATTATAATTAAACTAAAGGATGCTTTATGCGGATGGGTTAATTATGACAGGATTATTCGTATCTAGGTCTTAGGATGATGTCCCGCCTAAGTCTTAAGAATGATATGCCGCTTCGAGATAAGTAATCATTGCACTAAACAAACAAACCAGCATTTAACCAGATTTAATATAGCTAATATAGTTTTCTATCATTTGGCTTGTACCGCTCTTTTATCTTCTGATTGTTCTTGCATGTTTATTGTGTATTGAATTGATTTTTGTCACCACTAAACCTGTGTCAGTCTCTCAAGCAGAAAACCCCCTATTATCATTAGAAACATATATAGCATAGGTTTAACCAGTAATTAGAATTAACATAGAATAATTAATAGAATATAAGGTTAACATTCGCTCTTAGTGTTTGACACCCTACTTACCATGAAACTCCACCCGATCAGGTACACTGCCCGTTAAAGTGTTGTTTTAGGTTAAGTCGGCTAAATATAAATTTAAAACTTGGTAATCAATAAATTGACCCTACATGACATCACATCAATGTTCCTAAACATGATGTCTCTAATCATGTGCTCTTTTGACCAAAATGGTCAATATAATTAATATGATCATAATGATCAAAATGATTATCTGTTTCGAACTGATAAATTCTTAAATGATTATCAATATGAACATTCAAAAAACATCATTGCTGAAAATAAAAGATATCCGCCTAATGAATATATTCATCCATATGAGCCTTCTCAAAGGTATCAAACAAACAGCAATGATGTATCCTTCATAGAACTTTATGAATGCCCTGAACCAGTTGTTCCTGAAACTGAAGCATCTTTGTCAAACTGATCAAAGATGATCAATCTGTCCAAAATGATGAAATCTCAAGTGATAATCATTCTGAACACTCCAATCACAAAATGAAAAATCAAATTCATTGTCAACATCACAATACTAAAGATATTCAGATCTCTAAAACACTTATCCTTTCCAAATAGAAGATACTTCAGCACATGATACAATTCTAATTCCCTTAAATAAAGGATGAATCTAGCATTGTATCATAAGGCAATAATGCTTGATTAAATAATCAATGCATAAAGGCATAAATCATGGTAAAATCCTGCTCCAGCTGCAAGGCTTGAAGCAATCAGGATCTTTCTTACCTTTGCCACATATATAAACCTCATAGTTTATCAAATGAATGTAAAAAGTACATTCCTAAATAATATGCTAAAAGAAGAAGTTTATTTCGATCAACCTCTAGGTTTTAAGAGTAATAAGTTCCCCAACCATATATGCAAATTAGACAAAGCTCCTTTTTGAACTTAAACAAGATCGAAGTGCATGATACTCTCTCAACCTGTCTCACCGAACACAAGTTTGCAAGAGGAAAGATAGACAACACTGTGCTTGTCTACAAAACTCAAACTGATGTGTTTCTGAACCATCTTTGGATTCACCAACACAAAGTTGTGCAAACAGTTTGCTAAACTGATGAATCAAATGAGGCAACTTTCAAAAGATTGATTGTTGAACTAGGTATGTTGAACATTGATTCTAAACATGAAGCTTCAGTACCGCCTGAAGAAAACTGAAGCTTCAGCGCTTTCATCCAAAATTGAACAAACTTTTAGTTCAGATTTTTGCATATAACCTCTAGCTTGCTTAAGTGAAGTAACTGAGCAATCAAATATGTCTCATTCATGGATTTGCATGAGCATGTGTGATTTTGTCGCCTTCACTAAAGCACAAATATTAGTCAAATCAAAAACTGAACAAAACTATTTCACTTTCTTCCGTTCAGTTTCTAAAATGATTTTATCAGATTCTTTAGTTGTCTCTCGAGTGAAGTAACTGAGCAATCACATATGTCTCATTTATGGATTTGCATGAGCATATGTGGTTTTGTCGCCTTCGCTGGAAGATCAATGATGATGAAGATTACAATAATCAGTTCAACATAACATAACACCAAACCTGAACCTAGTTCAGCTCCTTTAACATCAATCACAAGGTCTAAATAAAATCAAAAGTGATTTTCTAAATTAATATTATTTTTATCTAAATAATCTCTCTCAAAGAAGTTATTTGCTTTATAATATATTAAAAAGGGATCTCCAATCATTAGAATGACCTCATAATCTTTCTCTCACCTACTTTTTCAGTGAATAGACGTCTGTTCAGTATTCTAGGTGTCAAAAGAATGCTTTGCTGACTTTTATTTAATACAAAGTTTAACACACATGTTGAAAACAAACCCTAAACATTCCCTATAACATCATAAACCCTAGATATTTTTTACCAACTCATGACTTCCAAATGGCAGTTATTAAATTGTCAAAGATAAAAGTAAAAAATTCTCAAATCATATAATCCACCAAACCTATCACAACTCATTTCTCACAAACACATATCAAACTCACCAAAACACACACACTCATAATCCAAAACATATCAAATCATTAAAACCCTAATCACATGAAATGGCAAACCAAGAACAAAATCCTCCACAACAAGAACAACCCTTTGTTGCTACTAAACAAGTAGGCTTTAATCTTGAAGATATCATCCTCAACACTAACAATGAGGTTGCTCTTCTCTACCCATAACACAATAACAAAGAATAATTCAAATGTGTTTTTGATTTCATTTCCAAATGTTGCCTTAGAAAAACATTCACTAGATCTCCAAACATGTATAAGGAATACCTAGCTGAGTTTTGGTACTCAACTAAAGCTCTTGAAAACTCTAAGGTCTTCTTCTCAACCCCCACTGGTGGTATCTATTGCGAAGTAGGGGTAAACACATTCAGGAATGCCATTGATGCACATTACCTCCCTCACTCTAGTTAATATGTTACACCACCGTCTATTGACATAGTGAGACTATGGTTTGAAACAATTGGGTATGGGGAAACTGTTCCTGCCAAAGGGACTCTCAAAAAGAGTCTTCTTCTTCCTAGGTGGATGTTACTGATGTCACAGATTTTCTAGTGTTTAAGAGGTAAAACTAGAGGTTTTGATCAAATCACCAACAAAGATGCCATCATATTGTATATTCTAGCAAATGGGATAAACATTGACTATGCCAGTATCTTTTGGGAAGACATCATCATCAAACTGAAAACAAGACATAAGGAAAAAGCTGTACCATACACCAAATTTTTATCTTTATTGATGATGCACAAGATGAAGGAAGACTATGGAGATGGTGAACTCACACTCTACCCCACTCAAGTCTTCAGTGTCAACAATTGGGCACTGAAGCCCAACCAACCTGAAGAACATCCCTTAACAGAACACATGTTGGCTATTTGCGTTGCTGATAAGCCAATGGTCTTTAAAGCTCCCAAAACCTCTTCCAAAGCTGAGAGTGTTTCCCAAGGCACAAAGCCTGGAGCTAAACCTGGACACAAAAAGCTTTCAACTTCTTCAAAATAACCCTCTGTGTCCAGCAGTGAGGCAACCAAAGGTTGGTCATCCAAAGCACCCACCAATTCCAAAATTAGCCATTCTAAGAAAAGAAAAGTGTTCAGCTCAGACATGGACACAAACCCAAGCCAACCTCCTGTTCCTATCCCTGTATATACTAGAATGCATAAAGAGGACCAGCAAGCAACTGGTTGGCCCAACCTCTTTAGGGGTCACTAGTGAAGTAAGAGCCAACCCTAAGCTCAGTAGTGGTATGTCAGCATTTAATTTAAATAAGCCTATTTATTTAGAATCTTTCATTGTTCACTCTGAGTCTGCATCAGGAAATAATGCTTCAGCAGATTCCATGGCTGAAGCTGATCCTGGATTATCTGCTCCTAGTGATTTTGTACCTCAATAATAAGGTATGAATGAAGGAACCAAAAACACTTCATATGATCACTTATCTATAGGTATTGACCCATATGTTCTTGCAGACAAAACCATATCTGTTAGTGAAGGGTTGAAAACTGTCCTCACTTCACCTATAACTGGAAAAGGAGCCAGCTCCATTGCTAGACAAATTGAGGAAGAAGAAGCCTCCAAC
This sequence comes from Tanacetum coccineum, assembly GCA_026074375.1. Classification (NCBI taxonomy): domain Eukaryota; kingdom Viridiplantae; phylum Streptophyta; class Magnoliopsida; order Asterales; family Asteraceae; genus Tanacetum; species Tanacetum coccineum. The sequence goes on from BQNB010119433.1 coordinate 8,975, forward strand.
ATAATCAAGTTAGAAGCTCTAGCAAAGCTGGTATCAAATGTGCAGCCTAGCTTCAAAGACCTGGACTCGTCTAAAGATGATCTTGTCATTAATGTTGATGATAGTGATAAAGATGAGGAGTTAGAAAAAGATGAGGTTCATCATACTCCAAATGATGAAACTGAAAATTCTTTAGTTCCTAAATCCTCCTCTCCCAGGTCCTCTCAAATTCAAGAGCTCACCAATCAAGTCCTCATTCTCGAGTCTCAAAAGAATAAATTGAAACTTAAGAAGAATAAAGCTGAAGCTGAAGCTGCTCTCCTCAAAGCTCAACTTTCCTTTCCTAATGTGGAACAGCTCAATGAGCTTCTAGTAAAGTATTTACAAACTTAATTGTCAAAGATTTTATCTACTCATGACTTTAGCAGCTCACTACCAACTGAGCTGAAGGATCTCCCCTCCAAGCTCAATGACATGACTGAAGAAGTAAAAAGGTTAAAAACACATGTTCATAATTTAGAGATTGAGCTACTAGGAGATTTGAAAGAAATTCCTCCCAAGCTGGAAGATTTTACAAAGACTATCATAAGTCTTACATCTCAAGTCGTTGAACTAAAGACTCTTCAGTGGGGACATCCAATTGAATTTATTTCACTACCAAACCAGGTTAAACTGGTTCAAGAAGCTAAAAACCTTGGATGCTCTTCTAAGTCTCTTGCTGAATGTCATACAAGCTTTCAACAAGTTCACTCAGGTTTTTAATTTTTCCTCATCAACAGCTGGAGATCAAGGTGTTCCTTCAGCAGACCAAGCTGACTCTATGCCTGCTGAGGGGGAGAAGAACACAAACCAAGCCACCATCTCCTAGCTTTTTCAACAAATAGCTTAAAAAGAAAACCTAAACAACCAACAACCAAAACCAACAACACCACCTGCTACAACTATCATTCCTCTTGTCATCACAACCACCACAACTCAAATGAAATCTCCTCCTCCTTAACATCCACAAAAAGGCTCCTCTCAACCTGAGGGGGAGCAAACAAAGATAGACAAGGGCAAAAAGGCCATGTATTCAAAGGATGCTGAAGAAGAGAGTACAAAAAGTGATTCTGATGATGAAACAAGACATGTACCTGGTTCTATGGTTGAGTCCTCCAAGAAAAAGAAATTGAAAAAGTTTGACTTTGTCACTGAAGATGGAGAACATGTCCATTTAACTAAAGAACAAATCAATGCACAAAAGGAAATAGAGGAAAAGGCCAAAGCTAAAGCTGCCAGACATAAAAGTGAAATGAGGAAAGAAGAACTAATTGATCTTCTTGGTCCAGAAGTGGTGAATAAGTACTACAATGATAAGTTACAGTATGACAGATACTGTGACAAAATGCTGAATAGAAGAGCAAAATCAAGGATCACCAACTGTGTTATCTTGACCATAAAGGGTCCAATTACTTTGAAGGTTTATAGAGAAGATGATTCAATTAAAATCTTTCTTAAGTTCAAAGCCAGTGACTTACATCTTGGTGAATGGAGAGAAGCTATGAAAGCCTACCTTAACAAAAAAAGGTAAAGGATGGATATCCATCTATAAGGAAATACAAGAAAGAATAGACTATCTCCACACAACTGAAGCTGAACTAGGAATCGACTTAGATAGACCTCTAAGTGAACATGATCCTTTGGATAGACTGAATTGTCTGGCAAACAAGAAAGAAAGCATGCTGATGACATGCATGACTTTTTCAGAGCTAACAAAAAGCTCAAGTCATCAGTTCAATATGGAGATCATCCAGCTGGTACTGTGCTTAATGAACTTGTCCTAGGTATGATTTTGTTTAACTCATATCACATACAGGATTTTGTTACCATTGAAGACTTTAGAGATTTCCCAAACACCATGTTATATACTATACAAGAAATCTTCTTCAGACTTCACCAAGGTCCTAGGATTGATGATCATGCCAGGACCTTCAGCTCTCTTCTACTTGCTGAAATTGATAATAGAAATTTAAACCCACTCAAGCAGATGAGAGTCATTGAGCAGCTAAGGCAATATAATGTAATCTTTTGTAATAACTTTATCTTTCGATCTTGTATTGTAATGAAAGTTAGTGTAACACCCCCAAATAGGGTCGCAGCGGAATAAGTGTCCGGGAACTTCATAGATCAATAGCACAAGATATGAGAACGAACTCTATATGAGTTGAAAAACTGATACATTAGAATAACTGAAATTGTTTGTTATAAAAGCACAACGGCTTAACATGTTCACTTGTAAATGTAAAGATTTTAAAACATAACAAATATCCCCAAAATGTAATGCTTCTAAATCTTTATGCAATGACATCCAAAATAACGACCACCAATGTATTCTTGTCTTGTATCTTATTGACCTAAGAAAAACATGTTTTAAAACGTCCATATAAAGTTGGTGAATTCACAGGTTTAAGTAATGTATAAAGTAGGACCGCAAGATTTCCAAGTGTATGATAAAGTAACGAATACAGTATCACAAAAGTAATTAAAAGTGCACTAAGCTCATGATACAGAAGCTACAACATATATGTGTATGCAAATTAATGCAAATAATGTGCCCGTGTAGATGTTCAACCCGCAACATCCAAATTGTTCCAACATGGTATACATTCGTTGTTTCGGTACCTTTGAAACTAGTGAGCGCTACTCACCCGAACAGGGATGTCAATCCCAAATAGATCTATCCATAACATTCACGCTTATAATCCAGTAATTAACAGTTCATGATTCATGGGCATAGTGGGTTATAGCTACTTAGGCAAACTCGTAATTTTGTTTAAAGTGTACTTGCGTCCAAATGTAAAACAATGCATGTTTCTCACCCCAAAGTTTTAAATCATTGTAACTATATAAAAGCGGGGCTATGAACTCACCTCAGTGAATGTATTTGATATATAAATCAAATATGAAAATCGTCACGTATAGTCTGAATGCAACCTAATTAAATATAGGTCGTATGAGTACAATAATAACTAACACAACATATAATTCTATATAGTTACATCACCACCTAAAATGTACTTTTTTAGAAAAATAATTCTAAAATCTGTAAAATATCTCACTGTTATAGTTTTTATAAAAATACTTTTATAAAAACACTTTTATATATTTAATTATCGTAAACTTGCAAAATTCATAACTCCTTCGTTATAATTCGGATTTTTGAGTTCTTTATATACTTAGAATCGTCATGAAATGTACTATTTTAATAAAACATAAAATAAACATTATTTGTGTCGAATTAAAATAGTAGGTTTTAGGGTTTGTATTTAAAAGTTTATAAACTTGTTTTTATAAGTTTTTAACTTAACTAATTTGCTACAAGTCCGCTAATTTATGTAATAACACATCTTTGATATACCTTGAGTCCTCTAATTTGTGTCCAAGAAATATGTCCAAGATAACATGTCTTCATATTTATTTATTCATAAACATAATAAATAAACTTTTCAATAATTAATTTATAAACTAGTTTTATAAATTCACAAATACTTATACAAAGTGTGTTCTTGCTTTCTAACATCTTGTTAACATCATATCATCATAAGAAAATACAATTCGAACCAAGAACATGTCCATTTCCATTTTATAAACTTGTAAAAATAAACCTAGATGGTGATTAACTATATAAACATTATATAAACATGTAAATGAAATATTTGAAAAGATTAGGGTTTATAGTAGACCTTAAGATGATGGACGAAGATGATACACAAGATCAAAACCCAAGTATTAACCAAGAAACCCTAGTTTCTATTCAAGAAAACCCTAATTCTTTTACTTGTACAAACCCTTTGTAATTACCCAACCAAGCTTCCAATACAATTTGTAACACCTTAGATATGTTTAATATCAACCCTAGTATACTTGTAATACTTGTAAAATCAAAACTAATGAATGTATTTGGGTGGTGAAAGTGTGTAGTGAGTTTGAGTGAAATAGGAGAGGGTTTTGTGTTTGATTTTCTTTGTAAATGAAGTGTGTGTATAAGCTTACTTTATGTCAAGTATTTATAGAAAAACTTGGTAAAATACCACTTGTAAAACCATCTACATGAATTATTAAAGGTGCTTAAGGAGTGACCGGTTATGGAGGTGTTTAGGGCATGGGATTTTGATAAAACAAGGCCTAGGTGTGTAAGAATAAGCATGGCATGTTGTAGACAACTTGGTCTTGTGTAAGATTGATGTGAAATGAGCTTAAGCATGCAAGTCTTCTCCTTCTTTTCCTTTGATTCAGCCAAACAAACAAGAGAAGGCATGGGGGACAAAATTTGCTTTGAAACCCCATGGTTAAAGCTTAGGGTTTATACCTTGGATAATACATATTATTGTTTATAGTTAGTGGAGTATTTAGGATTTAATTTAAATGTATAAAGGTGTTTGTGTTGCATTGAATTTGGCCAACTAGTATACAAGTGAAAGATTTTATAAGATTTTGATAACAATGTATTAATGGGTATTTGTTGAAGTATAGAAGTGTTTATGTGTTTACATGCATGCATGGACGTCTAAAACGCAAACCGGATGCGATTTATGTAAAGTATAAAAATAAAACTTGAAAAGTTATAAATTATACTTCTAATAATTTTATAACACTTCTTGAACGTGAACTTTTATTTGTTTGATGCCTGTTTATGTTAAACGTTGATTTTTAGTTTACGCGATTTAACTATACGATTTAAATAAAAAAAAGTAAACGCGTAAAAGTCTAAAAATAAATAATGGAATAATTGAAGTCGTAAAATGACCTAAAATAACGGATTGTTACAGTCTTCCCCCATTAAAGGAGCCTTGTCCGCAAGGCTCAAGACGCGACACTTGTCGAGGGTGCGGTTTTTGTGAAGAGATGCGGATACTTCTCTCGAAATTGATCTTCACGTTCCCATGTGAACTCAGGACCTCTCCTAGAGTTCCATTGAACCTTGATAATTAGAATATGGATTTGCTTTAACCGTTTGACCTCACGATCTATGATCTTCACTGGTTCTTCAACGAAGTGAGGCTTGTCATCAATATGTATTTCATCCAACGGAATTGTTAACGGCTCATAGGATAAACACTTCTTTAAATTGGATATGTGAAACGTGCTATGAACCCTGCTTAATTGTTGAGGAAGTTCAAGTCTGTAAGCAACGGTTCCCACTTTTGCTAACACCTTGAAAGGGCCAATGTACCTTAGGTTTAACTTCCTCCGTTTGCCAAAACGGATAACCCCTTTCCAAGGTGATACCTTTCACATGACTCGGTCGCCAACTTGGAATTCTAAAGGCTTACGCCTCACATCGGCGTAACTCTTCTGGCGATCACGAGCGGCTTGAATTCTTTGTTTGATTTGAACAATCTTCTCAGTTGTCTGGTGATTAAGTTATGGACCGGTGAGCTGAGCGTCTCTGACCTCGGCCCAACAAACAGGTGATCGACATTTCCGACCATAGAGTGCCTTAAATGGGGCAGCCTTAATGCTAGCGTGATAACTATTGTTATATGAAAACTCGATCAGCAGTAAGTGTCTTTCCTAACCAACCTCAAAGTCTATCACGCAAGCGCGTAACATATCTTCTAGTGTCTGAATGGTTCTTTCTCTTTGTCTATCGGTCTGTGGGTGGTAAGCTGTACTCATATCCAAACGAGTACCCAAATCCTTTTGATATGCCCTCTAGAAATTTGATGTGAATCTACCATCATGTTCATAAATGATTGAGACTGGTATTCCATGTCTCGTGACCACTTATTTTAAGTATAGTCTTGCCAATTTGTCCAGAGAGTCATTTTCCCTCATCGGTAAAAAGTGTGCAGACTTGGTAAGTCGATTTATAATCACCTGAATGGTATCATGACCACTTGACGTCCTTGGGAGCTTGGTGACAAAATCCATAGTGATATTGTCCTACTTCCATTGAGGAATCTCAGGTTGCACCAACAAACCAAATGGTTTTTGGTGTTCAGCTTTGACCTTTAAACATGTCAAACACTTGCTAACATAGGTGGCAATGTTGGCTTTCATGTTGGTCCACCAGTATAATTGCTTCATGTCTTGGTACATCTTGTCGGAACCCAGATGAACATAATATTTCGACTTGTGGGACTCATGCATAATGAAGGTCCTTAGATCACCATAGGATGGCAACCAAATTCTGTTCCTCAAACATAGTGTTTTGTCAGCATGCGATTCCAGTTTTTCCTTCCTGGGGTTTTCTAATTCCCATGGAGTTTTAACTAGCATACCTCTCACATCTTCAGCTCTGAGGTTTTCTGGTTTTCTTGCCTCAGTCTGAGCTTCCAAAATTTGCTTTGGGAGATCCAAACTAATAGTCATAACTAAGGCTCGAACCCGTAATGGCTTAATCCGTTCTTTACGGCTTAAAGCATCGGCCACTACGTTTGCTTTCTGATGTGTTTCAAAAGCTTTAAATTTATAATGACTGAAAATACCAATTTTATTATAGGGAAACACACGGGTAAAAGTATAACCCATGTATGTAGTATAATCTTTTTAGATAAGACCAGGTCGTCCACAGGGATTTGAGTAGTGTTCAAGTAATCAGAAAGAAAATAGACTCTAAAAGTTTTGAAAATAACTTTTTGTTTTACCAGTGATAATAAAGATGACTACTCGGATAGTTGGAAATAATTCATAAGTGTTGGAAATGATTTAGACCTCAAATGATGGAACCTTAACTCATAAAAAGGGTTTCTCGTCAGAAAACGTTTTCACAAATTAACTTAATTAACTCAAGACTTATATTTAGTTAACTAGACCAATTGTGTCACTCAAATAATCTAGTTACTAATATATCAAAGTTTATTTTGTTTATCAGTTTACGAAAGTGGATTTCTCGGCACTAACGATAAAGACCATAGACAAATCTTTAAAACCACATAGATCATAACGGGTCTTTCGACCTATACCGGTATGACTATATAATCTAAGTTGATAAGCAAAAGTGATAAGATAAGATATAGTAGGGTTGCAACATAAGCTTGAGATTAAAGAGATCACGATCATACCAAACGCTTATTCATTATCATAACATCACCGAGTAGTCATGAGAGATTTAGCCTCTCATGGCTAAGTAATTCATAACATAGCTTTATTTAACAATACACTTCATTATTTCACTAAACTAGTATGATGATCTCCTTCGTTCTTGATTGTTTGATCTTGAGTCTCCAAAAGGGTATGGTGTTTATGCTTAGAGGATTATTTGGGAAAGATTGGGTGAGGAGTATGTGTGAAATGAAGATGAGATGAATGGAGTGGAATGGGATGATTGAAATGTGTGAAAATCATCCTCTATTTATAGGCCGAGTGAGGGGTGAAAGTGCGGTGCACAAAGTTATTTGTGCGGCGTACTTAGTGATTAAATGCAAGGGAATTTAATGTTTATTGGAGAAGTGCGGCGCACAAAGTTATTTGTGCGGCGTACTTAGGGTATTAATGCAGTGGCATTCATGTCTTCATTTACTCTTCAATGTCAGATGGGAAGTGCGGCGCACAAATTACATTGTGCGGCGTACTTGTGGAGTTAATGCGAAATTTTAACTAAGCCTTTAATTCACTTGACTTTGGAGATAAGTGCGGCGCACATTGTCACTTTGACTTGATTCTTTATCTTTTCTTGTATCTTGTGTATAAGTACGTGATCTTTGTTGCGTTTTATGCTCGGGATGTCTTCAAGTGAACCTGCAAGCAATTCAAGCTATTAAGTATCGAAAGTTCACGAGAAATGATAGAATATATACAAATAACGCCACCGAAAACATGTATAATTTGGGCGTTATCAAATCCCTCCACACTTAGCTTATTGCTTGCCCTCAAGCAATCGAAGCGAGAAAATACAATCATTTATCGTGACGTAGAGAAAATTTGGATTTCATAAGAGTTTGCATATTGATTAACTTTTCAGGCATAGACATACAACATAGCACCTTACAGGGAAAGTGTTTGATTTTTTTAATTCACTCAAGCCACTCAGTTAGGGTTTATATTGTGAAGACACTCAATTTGCACAGACATAATCTAGACAGCTACCATAGGCTTGTACTTGACACATAAACCTGACCGAAGGGTGGTATGTACTGGAGAATAGCATAAATCTTCGTGTGCCGAACTTAAGCCTTTATTTCTTTGAACTACTACATATATATATATATATATATATATATATATATATATATATAT
>BQNB010119435.1:0-20814 GCA_026074375.1 Tanacetum coccineum
TTAAAAACATCTTTTAAAACTTGTATACCCTTGACTTCAGAAGCATTTTAAGAAGGTTGTTCTTGTGCATCCTAAACAACATCCTTTGCTGGAATCCTTATCATATGTGGTTGTAGTGGAAGCAGTATGTATTCCTGAGTAGGTCCTTTATCTTTTCCTGATGAACCTGTAACATAAGAATCTTGTGTACCTGCATCCACAATAACAGGAATATAATTCATTGAATTGGTGAGAAAATCAAAATCAAACATCCAATTTGGACCAGTTCCTGACACATTTGGTTGATCTTCAAGAAAACTAATATGCAGATTCTCTTCTACCCTTTTGGTCCTTTTGTTGTATACTCTAAAGGCTTTACTAGAGGTAGAGTATCCAAGCAAATAACCTTCATCAGATTTCCCATCAAATTTGCCTAAGGAATTTAAGGTGTTCAAAATAGTCAGGGGGCACCCAAAAGGTCTCATAAAACTAATACTAGGTGATTTACCTATTAACTCCCTCTGCCCAAAATGGGATAGGTAAAAGTAAGTCTGCTAACATAGTTCTAGCTGCCTCAATTAAGGTCCTGTTTTTCCTTTCTACAACACCATTCTGCTGTGGAGTTCTAGCTACACTAAACTCCTTTTTGATTCCTTTCTTAGCATGAAATTTATTCATAGCATGATTCTTAAACTCTTTCCCATTATCACATCTATTGATTTTAACATTATGATTCAATTGTTTTTCTAAGCCTATGATAAGATTACACAGGATTTTAGATGTTTCATCCTTGGTAGCTAAAAAAATACCCAACTAAATCTGCTGAAATCATAGCTTTAGCAGCAAATTCCTAAGTAATCATCATCTCAAGTTCATCTTGCAAATCTTTTTCATTTTCTTGCATCTGATGTTGTTCTTCCTTATCATAATTGGCATTACAGGAGGCTTATGTTGTTAACCTTCTTGCAGGCAACACAATGTGTGGTCATAATAAAAAACTTTTGATGGTTAAGCCTCTACTAGGTGACCTTTAAAAGTTTGTTTATATTTTTGAAATTCACATGACCAATTCTGTGCCATAATTTAGACTCGTTCTCCTGTTGCATTTGCATATAAACATGTTTTTACCTACAGATGGGAAAATGTTCTTTAAATCTAAGTGTTAAACATATCTTTGTAGTAGCTCTAAGTACTAGACTGACTTTCATCAGAAGCTTAAAGCTAGGAGACAAGTATTTGGATTCAGTCTCAGTATCAAAAGGACCTATTTTTTCTTGTCACACATTTGTGAGCAGTGGAAAAGGTTAAAATTAAGTTATTCTACAAAATTATACTCATAAACTTCTAAATTAGAAGTTCTGATTTTACCTTTACCCGTTATTTTTACCTCTTAGAGATTCTTCCAAAAGCATAAGCCTCCATTGTATCTTCTTAGTCTGAAAGATATGCTTGGTGCGTCATCTGGCTAGAGCAACCACTATTCCCACATACATGATCTGTAACTAGATATCTGGATTGCCCTGCATAAAAAGTAAAGAGAATTAGTATATAAGAAATATCTTTAGGGACCCAAGCCATTATAGACATGGAAATCCCTTTTGGGTCAACATACTCAAACTTCTTGAGCATGAATGATCCACTTTCTTTGGACTCATGATCCATGTAATTTCCCTTAGGCCTCCAAACCCACCTTGACTTTTTAAGGTCAGTATACATCTTACCCTTACCAGTATTAACTACTGCTCTTGTCCCAGCAGTAGTCATATTTTGAACCCCAAAAGTTTTAACATCTTGTTTTAAGTCTTTGGGTCTAAAAGTTGGTTTTGTGTAGTAAGACCTCTTGATAGGTGAATATGAGCCTCTTGGTCTTACATTGTCCATTCTTGGGTAAATTGGTCTAATAGCACCACCAGTTTGTGCTATTTTTGGGGCAAATGGTCTAATCTAGTACTAATGGTCCCCCCCCCATAGCAGTACTATTTTGTGATACATCTCTTTTTCTTATTTTGCTTAACAGGAGTAATCAAACATGTTCTTGTTAGTACTCCTGATGGGACAAAATTCTTTCTTAAATGAGGGATATTTTGAAGATTTTGATGGATTAACCTTTTAGTTTATCCATATTGGTTTGTACACACTTGGACCAGTATTGGCACCAATTTTTTCAAGCTTTAGTTCTTGACTCTGTTTTTCATGAAAATTACAATCTTTTGATCAATGAGTCAGTACTTTTACAGACAAAGCAGCTTTTATTTTCTTAAATCCAATTCCTTGTTTCTGAGAAGTTTGGCCAATTTTATCAACTCTGGTTTTAACTATTTGAGTCTCATTAGTCTTAACAGGACTAACTATTTACACTTCAGACACATCATCCTCGTCATCTGAGTTCCAATCCTCAATGATAACTTTATCTCTATTAACTAATTCATAGCTGTCTTGGTTTTTGGTATTTGCTTCATTTGTTTTTTCTACAAGTCTAATTGTTGTAGTATTAAGTTACAGTTATTTTGACTCAACTATTTTCTTCCTAATGGCTATTCCATCTAACTGCAATGATATGTCAGCTCTTAGGGTTAGGAAGTTCCTTGTTATAGGAGGGGGAACATCATGAAACCCATCTGCTTTAGAGAACCTATCATTTATTGGTGTGTTTTCTTCATCACTTGATCTAACATAAAAAACACTCAAACTAAGCTCACTATTAGTTTCAGAATTGTTACTCATTTGATCAATTGTGTGCCATATCCTAAACCAAGTTTTTATCTTAGACTATTTGGACTTGTTGAGTGATTCATCAAGATTCTTGGACGATTCTTCCCATTTTTCTATCTTTAATTTTAACTCATCTATTTCCTTAACAATTTTCTCTAATTCCAGGTTAAGGTTGTTAATTTTTATTTCTCTACATTTAAGCTCATAATTTTGAAACTCATATTTTTCACCCCAAGCCAGTTCATTCTTGTCATGTACAAGTATCCTAGATTCTAGTGACTCTAAGGCTAACTCATAACCCTGAATTTCTAGTCTTGCTCTGCTATGTTTTTCTCTTTCACTATCAGAATTATTTTGAAGAGTTTTAAAAGATTCAATACATTTGTTTGAACATTTTGTACCTCATTGTCAGAAGAACTTGATGAGCTTGAAGAAGAGATTGCCATTAAAGCATAGTTGACTGGTTCTACTTCAAAATCATTACTCTAGTCATAGCCTCCTAGACCATCTTGAGCCACCAGTGCCTGTGATGAAGATTCATTTGTTGGTGATTGCTCCTGCATTGTCTCCATAAGATCTTCTCCCTTGATTCCTTCTATATCTGCATTCCCTAGCAAAGTGCCCTTTTCTGTGATAAGTTGTAGCACTTAATTTTTGACTTATCAAGAGAAACAGGTCATTTTTCTTTGAAATCCAAGTTCCTTCCTGTCTTCTAAATGAATTTCTTCACTCTGACAGTCAACATAGCCACCTGCCATCTAAGATCCAATTCTTCTAAGTCATCTTCATCAATCTGTTGAAAATCCTCATTTTCAAGTTGAGGACTGGTTGTTGATTGTACAAAGAAAGAGCAAGCACATCATGAGCACGGGGATAGTTGAATCTGATATTCTCCAGCAGTACTAACCTAAAATCTCTATGGTAGTACTAACTTCTTTAGTACTGATAGTGTTCTCAGACGGAAAGAAATTGCCAAGTTCTAAGAAGTAGAGTGGTACTTGAAGACTTTTTTCATGCTATTTCATAGACCCTAAGGTTGTTGTAGAGGTCATCAATATCAATCTCATCAATGTCTGGCTTATTTATCATGATTAGTGCATTTGATTCATGAAGGAGGATGACTTCTTAGGAAACTTCTGATGTTATCTTCTTTGGATATTGGTGCACCTTGAACCTCTAATTGTCTTATTAGTTTTTGGAACTATCATAAGCCTTGCCAGACTTTCATTTGACTGCAGTAGTAAAGTTTTCAAAACTGATGGTTTAGAAAACATTTTTCTGATCTTCTTGGGATTCTTCATTAACCTTCAAACCTTGATTGATTGATTCCCGAGTGATTTAGGCATCTGCAATAATTGTGAATTTGAGGAAGTATTCATCAGGTATTGCTAAAGCAAGATGCTCTAACTCTTTTCTGATTCCTTTTAGCAGCTGTTGTTTTGGCAGTTTAGGAGCAGGAGATCAAGATGTTCTCCATTTGTGCTGGCTCTTCTTTAGATCTCCCCTGACTATTAATCCATTTGGTTATGGTATGTGGACAGTTATGTTGTCGCATTCTAATGTCAAAAATATCATATTCTTCCCTTCTTGTGTAGGGATTTTCATTGTTGTGATAGTGGGTGGAGGAGTGTCTTAAGTTCTTCTTATTCAGAGTTTCCACACAGGCTCTGATACCACTTGTTGGATCGTTTATTGAATAGATCTTAACCTTTAGCTTGTAAAGGGTTTGTTCCTTTAGATAATTCTAAAGCAATAATAATGAAACAATGATTGGAATCACTATGATTTATAAGAAACTAATCATTATGTAAGAAGAACAGTATTATGTTTCACAAAAAGAACTTTCATATTATAAACTACCCCTGAATCTACCTAGGTTACAGATTACAAAACTATGATTGTTAATCGATCTTTATCGATCTGTGGAGAACTATATCTACTAACTATGCCTAGGGTTCCTTTTATAGACTAAGGAAACCCTAATGGGCTTTACAAAACGCGTACAAAGATCATGCATATCCTTTCCTAATATATCTCATGATTCTTATAACAGTTACTAACTATTTTTTACTAACGGTACTAACTATCTGATCAGTACTAACATTTTGTACTGTCAGTACAAATTACAACTAGCGGTACTAACTAATATAACTAACGGTACTAAGTCAGGAATGCATAATTCCTAACACAGTCTATCCTCATCACTTCAAGGTGTTTTAACTCCTGCGAGCAGTGAATCATTGGATGTTTTAGACACATTCTCAAACCTAGTTTGAGCAATTGTGTCCCCCATGGTGTCGTGGCGCCTAGGACCACCACCTGAAGTAGTTTCTTGAGAACCAGCTTCATTAGGTTCTGCCTTGGATCGGGTCTTAATGATGTTACCACTATCTGCTATGCTTATAAGCTAGAAGCGATATATAGTTAGTGGAGACCTCACCAAACTGTCATCCATCTCCTCATTGACAGCCTCATCTGCAACATTATCACTAGGAACACTAGACAGAGGTACCCGAGTGTATTTCTCTTTGGCCTTCTTGATCTTTGTTTCATTTGAGGTTGAGATGTTGATGGTTGAATAATGGTGGGTGTGTGATGGGGATCAGTTGAATTTTTTAAACCTTCACCTATTTCAGCTTGAGCTTGTACCACCATTGTTTGAAATAAGGGCATGTCCCTTCTAGAAAAACCTTTTTCCTCCTTCTCATATTCCTAAATATCTTCTTAGTGTGAGAGGGTGCAATGTAAATTCTCTTGTGAGTAGACATCCCTTCAAGTTGTTGATTCACAAACACTTGTACAAACTTTGGATACATCAAAAAAATTTCCAGACACATTATCCAAGTTCTTTACCATACTTTCAAATATGTACTTTGAAAAGTTGAACTTCTGGTTTGTAGCCAAACAGATGATTGCAGATGCCATAGTGCTACTAAACTCATTCCATGCAGTAGTCTTTGCACTTAGACATTGTAAAATCATGTGAATGAGGAATTTCCATTGTTGGGAAAAGAATGCCTTATAGAAAGTAAGCTTCTGAGAAAGTTTTTCATACCCCATCATTGTAAGTTGTTCAAAAATAGTAGCATTGGGTAGACAATCAACACCATCAACATATTCTAATTGTAGATTTTCTTACAATCAACTCAATAATTGATGTTCTTCTTTCCATCCAACTGGGCTTGAACAGTATTACCCATTGACAGTTTTTGCTTGGAACAGTAGCTAAAAATTGTTCAATACATGAGTATAGATGGTTGTGTTTATCGGGTTAAAGCATACTTTATGGTGTGTGCATTAAGAAAATCCACAATATGCTCAAACCCTTCACATTCAGCGGGTTTAGCCAAAAACGCGACCATGTTATGAGTATCAACAAACTTTAGGGTTGTTATTGTGTTGGGTTTTTATGATGAATGATGAAATTGAGTTAGGGTTTGTGATTAGAGAGTATATGATTGAATGAAATCGATTAAATGAATGAATGAAACCCTTAATCGAAGTTATTTATGAAAAAATACCACCCCCTCAACAGCATTAACGTTCACCTAGCAGTTGTAAAGTTTATGCTAGAAGCATTATCTTTCAAACAGCCGTAGTAAGTTTAGGCCTAAACAGCATTAATTTCCAACAGTAGTAGTAGTTTATGCCTCAACAGCATAACTTTCAACAGCAGTTAGTAAGTTTATGCCTAACAGTATTAACTTTCAATTCCATTCCAAACACTCTGTATATTCAACTCTTCTGTTTTTTAACTCACCACTTCTCTCAATTCTTTTACTCACCAAATCACTTTGTCTGTTTTTAATTCACACAGCTCTCTTTCTGTTTTTATTCTCACTAATTCTCTCAATTCTTTTTTACCAAATCACACTCTGTCTATTTTTACTAATAATCAATCTAACACCTTTCTTTGCTTTTTCTGCAAAATGTTAGTCCAAAAACCAAGAAAATACAAACCATAGCAATTTTCTCAACTATCACAGTGTTAATTATACCTGACATTATTAAGTATAACTAACAGTATTAATACAACATATTAAGTAGAACTAGCAGCACTATTATAATACAGCGGAAACTGTTTAATGACATGATTTATGTACTGATTTATACAAAACTCTACAAAAAATGATGAGATAAAGCACTTTAAGATTTAGCATTTTCAATAATTGGCAATCAAATAATGAAATCTACTTACAATCAAATGTTTTGTAAGCAGATCTGACACATTCTTGTTAGTTATGGTTTTTAACCATCGTGTAATAATTTCTTATCATTTGCAATCTCTAATAAATAGTGTTTAAATTATATGCTTTGTTTTTTATGAAAAACAAAATTTTTTAATTATGCATTTAGTACTGTTATTGTCAATAAGATCTTGGTATGCATAAAATTATACCTATAATCAAGTAGTTGATTCTGAATCTAAAGCACTTGTCCACAGCAACTTGAAGCAGCCACATATTCAGCTTCTGTTGTGGAGTTTACAACCACAGTCTGTTTTTTGCACTGCCGTGATATTAATCTACATCAAAAGAATTGACAACCTCCTGTTGTAGACTTCCTATACAAGCTTGCTCCAGCATAATCACTATCAGTGTATGCTACCAAATTAAAAGGAGAATCTTTTGGATACCAAAGGCCTAATTTTGTGTTAGATTTTTATGTAACTTAAAAATCCAATCACAGATGAAGATGGAAACTTTGGATTGACTTGGGTATTCTAGCACAGGCTCATACTGCAAACATAATGTCAAGGTCTGAAGATGTAAGTAACATCAAATGAAACAATTATGTAGACCTATACATATGAACATCCACTTCTTACAAATTCATCCTTGAGCAATGTTTTGAGTTTTCATTGGTGTGCTTGCAGTCTTCGACTTCTGCGAACCAAATTTTCTTTAAATTTTCAGCAACTGCTTATCTTGTCTAATAATTTACCTCTTCTTTGCTTTACTTGTAATCCAAGATGAATGTAAGTTCTCCATAGAACTCATATGAAATTTCTCAGCATCAACTTTTCAAAGCATGCATATTCCTTCTTTGTTGTAAACCAAGATGATTATCATCTACATATACTTGAACTAACAGAATATCACCGTTGTCCCTTTTGATAAACAAAGTTTTGTCTATCTTTCCTCTCAGAAACCCATTATCTAACAAATAAGTTGACAAGGTTTCATACCAAGCTCTGGGAACTTGATGCAGTCTATAAAGTGCCTTTTCTACTTTGTATTACTGTTGGGAAGTATGGATTTCAAATCGGTGGTTTACAAACATAGACTTCCTTTCAATTCTTCCATTAAAGAAAAAGCTTCTGACTTCCATCTGTATACCACAAAGCTTTAATGAGGCATACGCTAAGAATAGCCTAATTATTTATTTTAGGCAACAGGGGCAAAGACTCATCATAGTCATTCCTTTCTTCTTTGTGTGTACCCTTGAGCAACTGTCTGCTTTATTTGTTAATCACAATTCTCCTTTCATCTTTTTATTCCCTGAAGAACATTTAGTACCTCTAGCTGTTTTTATTGGGTAAAACTTCACTAATGTCTATATTATTGTATCTTGATTTGTAAAAGCTTTTCTGCATAAGCCTTTATCCTACTTGGATCTCCAATGCTGAATTACTTTTTGGGTTCTTCTTGTGATAAAAGAAGCAAACATGCATTTTGAAAGTCTTTTTTGGTTTGTTCTTTGCTGAAAATGAACTAACAAACCATGTTCTTTTAATTCTTTTGTCATTCTTCTTGTTTGAGGTGCTGAATTCAAGTCTCAAATAATTTGTTCAAATGGATGATCTTTGTGTATTCTTGTAGTTGGAATAGGACTGACTTGGATTGTTGTATCCAAATTATTCATGTCAACCTCTACACCATTATCTTGATCATCACTTGACAGGTCAAATATGCTATAATCTTTCAAAGTAGGCATATTTGGATCATCTGGAAGTTCAATGCTTGTTTTTCCACCAACAGCATTAACTTCATTTATGCTAGCAGCATTAACATTGTTAGTGCTGTTAACATTATCATCCTTCTCTTGATCAATACTTTCACTATCTTTTCTTGGATCTTCATCAACCTTCTTCTCATCATCACTTGAAGGTTTGGATCCATCATCTTGAGAACTCTTTGAACTTTAAAAGAATGGTAGATCATCAGTCCATAATGGTAGCAGAATGTAATCTTTGCCAGGTACTGTCTCCATTCTAACTTTACCTGCATCATCACATGCTTTTGTACCTGAATTACCATTAGACTGATTTCCTGCAAAAACTGGCTTATAATTCATTGACTTTGTTAGTGCATCAATATCAAAAAGCCAATTTGGTCCACTTCTACAATATTAGGTGTATTCTCATTAACAGACTTGAAGGAGGGTTCTCTTAACTATATAGTTTACTGTTGAAATACTTAAAAGCTTTATATTAATGAGTATCTAACAAAGAATCCTTCATCAGCCTTACCATCAAACTTGCCTAAGTGATCTATGGTATTAAGAATTGTAACAGGACACCCAAATGGTTTCATAAAGCCTAAAGCTGGTTTTCTACCAAGAAAAAGTTCATAAGGGGTCTTGTTATGAGGCTTAGTTACTAATACCCTATTTTGCACATAGCAAGCAATATTAACTGCTTTAGCCCAAAAAGTAGTAGGTAGCTTAGAATCAACTAGCATTATCCTAGCAGCCTCAATTAGTGTTTTATTTTCCTCTTTAATACTCGCCATTTGGTTAAGGAGTTCTAGTACACATAAATTCTCATCTTAATACCTTTTCTCTCAAAAACTAATTCAATCTCCGTTCTTGAACTCAGTTCTATTGTCACACCTAATTACTTATTTTTTGATCTATTAGATTTTTACTACTGTTATATAGGGACTAAAATGCCACTAGGTCTTCATCCTAGTAGCTAAAAGAAAACCCAACTAAACTACTGTATCATCTGTGACAACTAGGCAATACATCTTTTTCATTAAGTTTTTTACAAATATTAGACCAAACAAATCCATGTGCAACATATGTAAAGGTTGGTTGATTGAACTTACTGTTTTGGACTTATAAGAAGCTCTATGTTGCTTTCCCTTTAACAAGACACAATAGGTTCTGATTATTTTAAAAGTTTTGAGCTAAACTCTTATAAGATTTCCTTACCAGTTTGTTCTTGTTTTGATCATTTATGTGTCCAAGCCTTCTATGCCAAAGTTTAGATTCATCAGATGTGACTTTTGTAAAGGACCTCCTTTAGGAATAATATTCTTTAAATCAATACTATACATATTGTTCTTTCTAGGAACTTTAAGTAAAACATGATTTTCATCAGTTAACTTAAAAGTTTGGAGATAAATCATTTCATTCAGTTTCATTAAAGAGGAACATTATTCTTTTGTCGCACATTTATGAGACCTAAATGGTAATCTTTAACTCTCTTCAAACTACACATTCTTAAAATTAAACATTACCAGTTTTGATGTACCTCTACCTGTGATTTTCCTCTCCTTTGGTTACCTCCAAGGCAACATATCCTCCATCAATTTTCTTCCAATCGTCGTAAGATGGGACATGTCCATGTCATGTAGCCTTGAGCATCCATTCAATCACTCCTTTTTCTGCAAAATCTTGTTGTGGAGTGCCCTGCAATAAGGTAAGAATATCAATCTCTTTTGGGACCAAGCCATCACTGACTTGATCGGCTTGTGCATTAATATAATTAAATCTTTAAAATTATTTATATGCACGTTGTGTTTGAAACTAGTCGAAACTTTAGTTTTGGTTTCCAAACCCATAAAGCTGAGGCCTTAACATCATTGACATGATTTCCCTTAACAGCATTAACTACTGCTTTTGGCCTAGCAGTATTAACATTGTTACCCCTAACAGTATTAACCTTTTGATTACTATTTTTAGTTGTTGTTTTGTTGTTAATGGGCCTTCTAACAGTTGAATATGTTTTATTAAAAACATTTGTCATTGGTCTTGCAATATTCACTGTTATTCTGGGTTGAGCAGTATTAACTGGTTTAGCAGTATTAAGTGATACTAGGCCTGACCTCATTAATACTGCTTTTGAAACCATGTTCCTTTTAGGACTAGGGTGAGTCATTCTAGAAAATTTCTGGTGATTCACCCTTTGAGTATAGTTTCACACTGGTTTTACCATCTTTTTATTATTAAACTGTCTCTGATGGTTATCACAATCATACTGCAGGTGATCAAAACTTCCACACACATAGCAAGCTTTGTTGATCATCTCAAAATTACTCCCTAATCTTTGAGACATCATGTAATTCCAGTTTATTTGGTTTCCTCTAGGACTATGTGTGTTCAGCCTATTTTGATCACCTTATTTATTAGTTGTTTTCATAGAGATCTTTTTATTTCTCTTAGATTAACAAACTCCATTTTAGCAAACTAGGTTTAACAGTTTTCTTCTCTATCTTAGGCTTTGACTCAGCTCCATAATCACTATCTAATATTCAATCTTCAATAAGTGGATCACCATTATTCTTTCTAATTGCTTTAGGTTTGTCTGCACTAACCTTAACTTCACTAGTCTCAACTGCAGGCTTTCTTACTGTAGACTAATAATATAGGCTATTTCATAACTCTTCTAGACAGGAATGAAAATAGGTTTTGGAGGTATAAGGTTTCCTTGTATAGGGAGTGAGAACTATTATTTCCCAAACCTATTTTTCATTATAGCTATTGACAGTTATTTAGGTTTTTTTTTTTTTTTTTTTTTGCGTAAGCTTTTAGAGAATTCCAAATTTTTCTATGTTAGCTGAATTTCAATCTTTTTGTTTTTGAGCCAGTTCCAATTCCTTATAAGCTCATAATGGTACTTCTCTTAAATGATCTCCACATTTTAAGACCTTGAATACTCCCTTCCTCATAAAAGACTTAATTTTCTTATAACCTAGAAGTCTTTTTTACTTCTACAGACTCTAAACTTGATTAATAAGCAATAGCATTTTAACTTAGTTGTCCTTAGATCTTTTACAGTTATTAAGTTGTTCTTTAGGAATTTTAAACATTTTCCAAACAAGATGATGAAAACAGTTTGAATCAGTAGATACCTCAGATGTTAGAAACATTGTTGAAGTGTAAGACATGAGTGCAAAGTTAGTTGGACATTCTTCTGCCTTGATCACTCCAATCTTAACCAGAACCATCACAAGACACCAAGCCATTAGAAAGTAGTTTTTTATGTCTTACTTAGCACAACCCTTCTTACTGTTCTCACTATTCCTATTTTCTTGGTTCCTTGGAGCCCTGCACTCCCTTGCAAAGTGTCCCTTTTTATGGCAGTTGTAACACACCACTTTGGACTTATCAAACCCAATGGTCTCAGTAACATTCATAGAAAACTTCCTTCCAGTGTTCTTCAAGAATCTCCTTGCCCTCATTGTTAGCATAGCCATATGCCACCTTAAATCCATCTCTTCTAAATCATCATGATTAATTTGTTGCAAGTCCTCATTATCAAGTTATAGACTGTTTGGTTGACTTGCAAATAAAACACAAATAACAGCATCACTCAAGTTGTCAATTGTTGTTGAGTTAACAGCAGTAGCTTGAGTGCTAGCAGTTGTAGCACCATGAGCAGTATTAACTGTTCCATTTATACTGATGGTGCTGTTTGAGGACACAAAGGCTAAGTTTTGTGTGTTTGTGTTTGAGCTTGATGTTCCTTTGACCTTTGGTTCATAGATCTTCAGGTTGTTGTAAAGATCATCCAGGCTTAATGTATCTTCTCAGCTTGTTTCTACTCAATGGTATGTGTGTTCTATTCTGTGACAGGTTTAAGAAACTTCTGATTCACATATTCTTGTGAGATACTTTCACCATGAATCTCCAACTGACTGATAAGCTTTTGAAGCCTATCAAAGGTTTGATCTAACCACCTTGAGGCTAGTGCCGTTAAAATTTTATACTGCTGCTTTAGAGATTCCTCTAAGACTTTTTAGTAGCAGCATTCCTTCCAAATCTCTTTTTAACAGCCTACAACAATGACTTGGCATCTTTGATAGAGTTAAACTTTAATTGATGTTCATTAGAGATGCCCATCAATAAAGTTCTTCTTGCCTTTAACTCTAACCTCTTTGTGCCTTTTCTTTAGCAGTTGTAGGAGCAATTGTAGTCTCAACACCTTCAACACCTTTTGTTATGGAGGTGCTTTACCATTATCTAGATTCTATAGAGATATAATCAATCTCTGGATGATATGATCCATCCTCTATCTCCTAAAGCTATACCTCATTGGTTTGAGCATAGGCACTTTTGATGCAGCCACCATATGTGCTGAGTCTTGATCCATCTCTTTGTAACAAACAAACCTTGTGTGTAAGAGCAGTTTCTTCTTATTCAAAGCTTATCAACAAGATGCTCTGATATCACTTGAATAGATCTTGAATTCCTTAGCTTGTGTAAGGTTTGTTATGCAAGATAAATCCTACACAACTATGATAGAAACTTTGTAAAATATATTAAAGATTATGCGGAATCTAATCTTTGATCAATAAGAAGAATATGCAATAGAATAGTAATTCTAATGAACATACAGATTAACAAACAAAGCTTTAATATATTAATACGAATACTCTAACTAGTATTAGGTTTACAAAACCTTGAAGCTATAACGATATCAAAACAAAATGATTTCTAGATATCAAACTCTATGCCCTAGGACCTCCTTTTATACACCAAGGAGTCCTAGTCGATTTATAATATATTTCTAAGACTTAGAATATTCTTTATGATCTATTATATAAATAACTAATACTCATCACGTAAGTATTCTTGATCTCCAATCAATCTTTATCTTTTCTTTTGTCTTATCCTTCTTCTTAATAGTAGAACTCCTTTTAGCAGTCTAATCTATTTGAGCAGTTGTAAATTTTGTACCAACAGCATTAATCTGAAAAAAAAAGTAGTAGTTAATTTATACCAACAACATTAACTGTGTAAAAGCAGGCATTAACTTACTTAGAATATTTCTTCAATCTTCACCAGAGACTAACTTTACTCTAGCAGTTACTTACATATACTAGCATACTAACATATACTAGCAGTCTAAGTTACACTAGCTGTACTATCTACTAGCATATTTTTCATTTCTTTGTGTTAGCTGGTAGTACACAAACTTAGCAGCGATAACTTCATAAAGGATTTTAATCCCACAAAATTTATATCACATACACATAAAAGCTGATAAGTAATTTAAGTCGATTTCAGACCCCAGACAAGGAAGGAGTCTTCCTCAGCCTTAGCAGTAAGCAACAAAGTTGTAGCTTACTGAGTCGTAGATATACAAAAAAATTAGAATTTTTTGACTTAATATGAATAAATTACGAATTTTTTATTGACCGGGTGTCTTACAAACCGCAACTAAAAAAACTACTTATTATGTGTCTATAATCATGGTTCTAAAATGCGCGCCATGACGCCGCTAAGGCCTCGCAAAGGCGCAAAGCATGACCTTTACGCTACGCAATAGACCAATGCTTATGCTTAAGGTTTGACATGCGATGAGGAGTGAAACAACGTGATAAGTCGCGATAAATTATGATGCGTGAAGGCTTTTTTAATTCAATTTTGATAAAAATCATTTTCTTATTATAAAAATGAAAAAGATTACATGCAAAGATAGTTTATTCATTATGTATGACACTTTTTGTAAACTCAATATATTTAAAATATGATATAAATATATAAATTTATAAATATTTTTATATTTTGTGCCGCTTTAAGTCACGCCTTAAAAAACGCCATAACTCGTCATGGCTTCTAAGGCGTGAGGCTTGGCCATGCCGCCACGCCACGCCTCACGTTATTTATAACCTTGTCTATAATACTTTAATCATCGATTTGCATGTAAAACAATTAACAATTAATTCAAGAAAACCTATATCATATATCAAATCATATTATCCATGATAAACATGTATGTGTTCATCAAGGATAATCAATTAAACAAGTAATTATAAGTTAAAACGACCAATTATCACAATAATATATCAATTTTATCACGTAAAATTCCATACAACCTACGATTTCGACTCATTAATTTTAACAACCTTAAAGATCGAATCTTTATTAGAAAACTCACCCAAAGGGCTAAAATTAAAAATCAAGAAACCGTTTTATATGCCGAATCTTACGTTTTTTATGTAATTACAAATAATATACGATAGCTCGTGATGCCACTATTGGAATTTATAATCTATTAAAACTTTAATAAACACGAGTACGCAACGGAAGACAAAGAACACATATAGTATAAGTATTTACATGATCATGATATCGTTGTACCTTTTTGCAATTAAATCGAACGAAACAAGATTCTTGAAAACAGGCGCGTGTGTTAAACTAACGAAAACGTGAAACCACCAAGATTTAAATTATGAATCCTCTATAAGATACACACACAATACGTTATTAGCAAACAATTATGTATGCTAGTACTAGTAGTGATAAAGCAAACGAACACTTCTATTCTTGAATAAGCAACAAACAAAAACCCTTCGTGGGTTATGGAAGTCGATCGACAAGAGGGCTAGCCGAAACCTTTTGGGTTCTTGGGTCGATCAGCTCAATACATCTAAGGAAGTAGGGGAGGATTTTTGGGTTATTGATATTCTAGCAATTAGTAAATAAGATTCCCCTAAACTCTTTTTTTAGGCTTATTATCCATGTTATTCCTATGGATTGCTCCAACCGATCCGTTTAGGCACAAGGGGGTATTCTTGAACTTTCCATTTTCTCGTTTTTGCATTTAAGTCTTTATAGTTAACATTTAATGACCGTTTGCAAATTCCGTTAAATAACTAATTACATAACGCTCGTTTTAGCTTTATCACTAATTAATATATTACAAATAATATATTAACGCATATATAATTGTTTTACATATTAACGCTTGCGTCCTATAATTTCTCAGACATATATTATTTGATATATCTACACATCCCAACAAATAGATCCTTGTTATCTCTCCTTAAGATTAGAGAATTAACCTATCTGAGATAAATGCTTGATTAAAAGAAACAAGATTTTTCACCAGAAATTTATAATATCAGAACATGCTACATACTACACATCTCACATCTGCATTCCCACCCCAGTTGTATTATATTCTTGGTTCGCATGAACAATTTCAGCAATATCATTAGCGATATTCTTTGCATCCTTGAAATACCAAACAATCCAAACTCACAAATCCAACAGAATAAAGACTTGTCGTCTTTCCAATGATTTGGGATATTATGTTTTGGCATTCCTTTGTCGTTAAAGAACCCTCCATCGTCCTAATTCCAACAAAAAATGTTACGATTATCTAGAACAAAAGGTTACGTCAACATAATTGTAGAACTTTAGCTACCTTGACCCATTTCAGCGCAGTGCTTCTGATTTGATTTTTTGGATTGAATTTGATTTTTGAATCGCTAGCAACAATGGCATCAACTCATCAAGTTGTCTTTCTTGACCATCATCAAAGTTGATTACGTCACCTTCTATATCTTTACTAGTCGTCATGACCTTATGACAAAACAAACATATTTCAAACATTGTTAAACATATGAACTGCCATTTGATATTAAGACATGGTAATGGGATCTACCTGAGTGTCTCCCGTTTGGATCCATGAAGCTGTTCCAACATCAATGGCCGATGATCTTTCATTTGAGATCAAATAGTCTTTGGTTTGGCCTTTTTGTTTCGTATTTACAAAGCTCTCCATGCAACAACTCACTAAATAATAAAAACATTATGTATCACTGAGGTTAGTCGTACTCAAAGCTTTTTATTACTTTTAATGTTTTATTTTTCCACATCTTCAAATTCAAAGAAAGAGCATAAAAGCATTTCGAATTACTGATATTTGGTTAAAAGCCTCACCACGCGAACAAAAGAGATAAAGCTTAGAGGGCTACGAGCAATAATGGATGTTTGGGCACCCTAATGACACAAGTCGTATGAAATATCCGTGCTAGAATGATACGAACCTATCAGGCTCGTATTGTTTCATAAGTCCACTCACTCAAAAAACTAAATTGTAAGAGGATGGGACACCTAGATTTTATAAACCACCAACCAATCATATATTTGACCGATGTAGGATCGTAACACAAAAATTCAGGCACCTACAACAAGCACATGTTTGTCTCCAAACTTTTTCCATTTATGTATTCACTAGACATGGGTGGCTGGGTGCATGGCAGAACCTTTGAGGTTATTTAAACCATACACACTTGGAATAAACCCTTCACTATTTTCACCTGTCGCCACCACAAGAAACTCCCCAATATACTCTTCCACTAATCCTGAAACCATATTATTGGCATAAACTACCCATTTTTGTGCAATTTTTTCATACGACACACTATGATCGAACACTACGTTGTGTTAACTGGGTCTACCATTAAAACAATATGCATAGAATTATGCAAGTATCTCAACAAATATATTTTTTGGTACAACTGTGGTGCAGACTGCGAACAAAGAAATGGCATGTAAGGAGTTCACAGGTCTTGTGCATTTTAAACGTCATAAGTGTTTTTTTTGCCATAATGTTGAAACAAACAATTTTCTCTCTCAAGAATGACATTTGGAATAGATAGAAGATTGAGACATGCCGATATGATGTTGCAATCCCGGCAGGTTGTGCTCCTACCATCACAATAATCATCTCTTGCATCATTTTCTCTCAAGGTATTCAAGATGGTTTTCTGATCTACTATATGAAATACATTAAGTCATGCATACAAACTATATATAGGAATAACAATTGAGGATGTACAGACTATTTACTTCATATGGGTACCAGTTATAGTACAATCTTTCATTTATATATTTTCTTAAGCTATTAAATCGTTATCGGGTAACTTTTCAAATACAATCCAAAATTAAATCCTGGGTATTTTATATATACAATTTAACACTTATCATCATACAAGTTTTCTTGAATCTAACATATGGCGAATTAAGGATCATAACTCTTTCATGCATCTAGGAGCTGAGATCTTAAGTTTAATTACAATATGATTTCTGATTAAATTAAGATAACTTCTGAGTACACCTGACATCAAGTGGGAGCACTATATTTTTCCTTAGAATTCATATGTTGTGTAACATATTGAAAGCATCATTCCATCAAAGCTAGATATTAATCCTTGAGATTGGAATGAAATTTCACTTAAGAATTTAGGAAATAAAACAAACAACTTTGGAATGAATGTTTATTGTAATAAGCATATGCGGAAATTAAGTCCAACACAATGCAATACATCATTGAAGCAAGTCTTAAATGATATATTTCACTTGATATAATTTAATACATGGATGGAAACCTTGTGTCTTTTTAACGAAGGATTCATCATATATATCTTATACTGTGTGTGAGACTGGTTGTTACTTTTGTACAAGAGCAAGATGAGCTAACAACAACAGTATCTAATTGAGTGTGTTTAGATGACTGATAATAACAATATCTAATTGAGAGTGATTTAGATGACTATTAAAACAAATGTTTATGAATTATATAAGGCATAGTGTTGTTTGTGGACACATGATGCTAGAAAATAATCAATTCTAGTTGAAGTGGGATTTCATCATTTATGATAAATCTGCTAACTAGATATGCTCACCTAAGAGCATTGTTGCATTACACATTAAAAAATGAGAATACTTTACATTTTAAGAAACTGTAAAGGTGACTGTCTTAGATAGGTATGTTGCTGACATTAAGTACCTCATAAAAGGTACTGTCACATTTCCATACGATGATTCTTTCAATAGTATGCAAATATACATACGACACTCATCACAACGTTCAAATTCTTCACAAAGTTGTGAATTTGAAACAAGTATTCGTGTAGGTCCAGCCCTAGATAGATCTTCAAGCCTGTTAAGGTTGTAGAGCACTTATGTAATCACAAGCAACTTTAAGAGAGACTCTAACAAATGAAACTATTGTTTACGAGGAATATAAACAATAGAGTTAAAGAATTACTAAAAACAATGATCCTCTATCGATCTTTTCTATTGATAATAAACGTGTTTTTCTAATGAATTCAATCAGCCCCCTTCATCCAAGGCCGTAGGTTTTTTAAATACCCATGAAACCCTAACTACTTGTTTCCTTAAGACTCGCTAAAGCAAATGTGAGTGTTGGTTATATTCTTTGAATATACGGATTGTTCCCGCCAAACTCATATGTTATTCACAAGGGATGCATATTTGACACCCCAACTTTCAGATATTTACTTTTGGATCCTTGTCATGAGTAAAATATCGAAAATGGTTAAATAAGTCATCCTTAAAACTTGAGTAAAACAATGTGGATATCACTATTTGAAATTATAGCCAAGCTTGTCTTGTGATATGGTAGTTATATAAGCTTATTTTTCGGGTGTATGTGAGCTGATCCACACCACTTGTATCAACAAAGGATATGTTCCTCACATTATTATGTGCAGAAAGATACCTTGGCGCCTCTCCAGAATTAATCAGATAATTATGAGGCCGCACCCAAAGGGTAATTTTAAGATTTGGTGTATAAAAATTCATAGACCTTTATGTAAGTCGTTATTAAACGATCAAAACTGATATAGTTCATTTGCATATTTTCTTGTATTAATCAACTTAAAACTCAGAAAGGACAAACAAGAAAACCGAAAAATTCGACCAGGAACCCGAACCAGAAAACCAAATTTTGCAAGCTAAATTTGATTACCGAACAATTTTTTTTCTTTTTTTTAAGTGTCTAAATCCGCCGCTGCATAACTATATATACCTATTTAAAGATGGTAAAAAAAAGAAACAAAATCACTTGTATGTTGGAATTTGGTAGTCGGTTCCGTAAGTTATACGTTAGAAATACACGAGCCTATTGGGGACACACACGTTAAATACGAAGAGTATGGTTTACTTCATGATTTATATTTAAATAATTATTTAATTAATTACTTGTTTAATTAATTATATAATATATTCTAAATATAGAACCAAGGGACTAAACTGGACAAAACCCGAACCTTGTGGGACCCTTTGTTTGGCCGAAACCCATCAAGAGACTAGAGGGGGTGTTTGTTCGGTTGGAGGAGGAGAAAAAGGAAGGAGAAATATTTGTTTTTAATTATGGGAATTATACTAATCTTTTTCTACAAGAATTAGGGTATTGGGGTGCCTATATAAATACACCTCATATCCTCATTCTTCAATTCATTCATTCTCTAATCACCTAAGATTTTTGGTGCTCTCTCCCCTCACCTAAAAACCCTAACCGAAATCCCTAAGGGATTTTCGGTTCTTCTCCATAACCGAAATCAACCAAACACCCTTTTAGGGTTTTGGTTTTTCCGTTTTCACTTGATCTCCTTGCTTGACAATTCAAGGTACGTGTGGTGGTTATTTGGTGATTCCTCAAAGGTGACGAATTACGGTTTTCTTGATATAAACCCTAATTAGGGTTTGTTTATTTTGTTCGACTACAAAAAGAAACACAAGGCATGTGTTTGGTTTTGATATTACACTTGGTGCTTGTTCGTGAAGATAAGACTAGCAATTCTTACATACTTGCTTGACGTGTTTGTGTGAGAAACCGTAGAGGCGTTTGTTTTTTAGACGCTATTGTATTCAAGAATAATCGCAAAAGGTATGTTTTCCTTATTTAATATATGTTAACCTACTTGTCATAACTAGATCCATCCGCTGCGCACTCGTGGCTAAATTGGTTAGCTAGATTTATTAAATCCCAACAGTGGCATCACGAGCCAATTCGTTTTGGCATCTAGGGTTACACGCTAAAAAATCGAATTTTACGCCTTGTTACACGCCTAGATTTGATTTTTATTATTATGCTGCGATTATTTTCTTTATTATTGATTTATTGTAAATATGGTAAAGATATGCAAATCATTACCATAAATTAATAAAGAAAATTGCAAGATCTTGCAAATTGATTAAATTAAAAGTTAATAGAGAATTAAAAGAAGAATAAAATTAATTGTTAATTTAGCTATATTTTTTCTTCTTTTATATTATTTATTTAGGATTTTAAAAATCTTCCTAATTATTTAAAAGATCTTGTAAATATTTTATTTTTGGAAACTAAATATT
>BQNB010119436.1:0-20814 GCA_026074375.1 Tanacetum coccineum
ATCATCACATATAAGCTCCTATGGATGGATACATAGAGATAGATACAAAGATATTATCTTAGAAAACACATCCCCTTGAAAGCTAGGGTTTGTTTACTAAACAAGGGTTTAGATCATATTGTTCATCATCATACTTCATATTAAGGTTACCTAAAAACCTTAATCTCTTTACATTCATGAAATTATGTGTATATAATGGGTATGTAGTTAATCACCATCTAGGAACTTATTTACTTGTAAAAATAGACTTGTACACTTGTTTATGGTTTGGTAAACTTTTACATATGATATATGGATCTTAATATCATGTTATAATGGATGTGTAAGTATTGTACATGAGTGGTTTATATATAAAAAGTATATATAAACAAGTTACTTAAACGCGTTTGTAAGTATACGTTAATTAAACGCGTTTATAAAATAAATTTTATAAAAACAAATTACTATTCACATCTAATGAAAATGTATACATTGTTTATCAGTTAGTATAGGATTTTAGGATTTCAAAACAATAAGAATCAGAATTTTTGGATTAATAACGAAGGAGTTATGTATTTTTCACGATTACGACAATAAATAATTTTATAAAAGTTACTGTTCATCTGAGACATGAACATTTTGAAAACATCATTTATTTGATAAAAAATTTAATTACGAAGACGTGTTCGAAAGAATCACTAAAATTGGATCTAAAACGAATAAGATACGACATTTACGGGTTTTACGTTAATTAAAGTTATAAAAATAAGCTTATAACTGTTATGAACACTAAAAATCACTGTTCACCAGGGGATTTCAAAATATAAAAATGTAATATTTTGATACATCGAGTTAATACGAGAACATGGACGTAAAAGATACGCACTATTTTATACTTGTGCACTATTTCCTGACGTGAATAGTGTTGGTTTGTTTTTAATATAATTCTTTGCGAAACATTTTAGAATCATTTATATAATATTTATACATGTCCTAAACTTTATAAATCTTATTTTACAAAGACAATTGAATTATTTATTAGATTATACGAGTATAAACACATAGATAATATTTATCAAAAGCAATTTAAATATTATTTCACAAACTCAATTAGATGGTGATGTAGCTATATAGAATTATATATGGTAGTAGTTATTCAAATTACTTAGTACTCATACGACCTATAATTGATTAGGTTGCATTCGGGCGTAATGGTGACGCATTTTCTGTTATGATTTACATTGTTAAACTCATCCACTCGAGGTGAGTTCATAGCCCTATGTTTTACATTTTATAATGATTTATAAGTTTTGGGGTGAGAACATGCTTTGTTTTATAATTGAACACAAGTAAACATTTCGTATTTAAAATGATTACGTGTTAGCCTAAGTAGCGATAACCCAATGTGCCCACTATCATGAACTATAAACACTTAGAGGGTGAGCGCGAATATTATAAATAGATCTATTTGGGGGTGACACCCCCGTTCGGGTGATTAGCTATCACTGCTGTCGAAACTACCAAGCCAACGAACGTATACCATGTCGGATTTGGGATATTCTGGGTTAGAACATCATCATGGGCAATGTAGGCAATTTATATTGCAATTCATTTATGTCGAGCTTCAGTGTCATGAGCTTAGGGAAACGTAATTACATTTTTGTGATGTTTACATTTAATGTATTATCACGGGGGAAATCTTGCGGTCCTACACTTATATAATTCACAAACCTATGAATTCACCAATATTATTGTTGACTTTTTAAAGCATGTTTTTCTCAGGAGGTCAATAAGGCACGAGGTGCAAGGGATACATTGGTGGTCGTTATTTTGGAAGTCATTTGCATTAAAGATTTGGTTGCATTACATTTTGGAGAAGCATTTGTTATGAACTAGAATCTTTATATCATTTAACAACGAATAAGTAAAGCTTCGGGCTTTTGTATCAAACATTTTGCTAAATCCAATGTATCAGTTTTAAACGACACTTTTAAAGGTCGTTCTTATATATCTTGTGTTATTGTTCTATGAAGTAATGCTCCCAAACCCATATTCCGCTGCGACCCATTTTGGAGGTGTTACAGATTGGTATCTAGAGCCAAGGTTATAGAGAACCAGGTCAAATGTTTTTGCTGGAGTTAGTTTTACATGATGCATATAGTGTTCATATTATAGTACGTACATTACTATGAGGATCATATATATATATATATATATATATATATATATATATATATATTATATATATAATATATATATAACTATATATAAATATATAAAACACACACAAGATGAAGTTTGCATTTATTCGCACGATACTCTACACTATTATATAAGGGTATTTAAAATAAATATGGTACAATTCTTTGAGGCAAGGTATATTTAAAACTCGTAGGTCCAAACGATACTCAACATTAAGCATCGTATATGAATTATCTTACCATCATTCATTTATGCCATGAGCGCATATTCATATTTACCATACCGGTCTTATATAATATACTTATATAAGTTAAGATTTGCTCGTTGCAAGCAGTCATGTTTTCATCATCGACGGTTACCTACACGTCTGTCTATATTAATTCCGAGCCATAGAGATTCTAGTAAGCTTCTGATGAGGAGCTAGAGGAACCAATGAAGGATCAGCCTCTACCTGCTAATGCCTCACCTACAGCCCTATCACCGGGCTACATTGCTGACTCTAATCCGGAGGAGGATGAGGAGGACCCTGAGGAGGATCCTACTGACCATCATGTCGACGGAGGAGACAAGGATGATAATAAGTCATCTGATGATGACGAAGATGATGATGATGTTGAGAAGGATGAGTAGGACGAGGAGGAGGAGAAGCACCCTATCACATCCATCCAAAATACTCCCACCAGCCAACACACAAAACAGCAAATCCACCAATCAACTCAAAACATCCAACCCAAACCACAAATTCCATCCAAACATCCCACACACAAATTGCCTACCCTTCCTGTTGTTGCCTACAGATGATCCTGTCCCCTCAAGCTAAGGATACAGAGGCAGTTAAGACTGATGAGTCTACTTCTACACCACCCACACCATATCATCTTGTTTTCTAAGATTAAACCCCATACAGTACGGATGTCTATTTAACACCAACACTAACTCCACTCCACGATCACCCATCTTGTTAAGGCATGCTATCGAGTTTTGCCTTGCTGCAGTTCTACCTTCATCATCACTACCACCATCAGTATCACACCGACTAAAGAATTATAAAGTCACTTAAACATAACAGTAAGAGGCAACATCCTAGAATCTTGAGAAGCACCCTGGCCTATAGACAATTAGATTTGTCAGTGTAGCTCATTTTGTATTATATCCCACTAAACTTGAGTAATACTCGGTTGGTAGCGTTAATGAAAAGCTTCTATTCTTTTACTCAGGTAAAACAAAGTATTAAGTATTAACATACGTTGTTGGTTATGATCATGCTACTGTATGATGTTGATTTATTTATGCCATGGTTGATGTTATCTTATATCTCTGCATGACGTGGTCTCACCTTACATATATGTTGGGATCACAGAGTGTCATGATTTTCCATTGGATGAAACCTCATATACATTTTATTCCCTGTGATCTTCAAGAAATGATGGCAACTGTTAACCAAGGGATGAGTATTGAGGAAATTGAGCGGGTTGTAGCCCAGCGAGTGGCTAATGCTATTGAGGCTATTGCTATTTATGAGACCAAAACCAACATGGCCCGCAAGTCAACGATCTAGACTGAACGACAAGAAGACAAGGTAAGAAAGAATGCTAGCAACAAGAGGAAATGGGAAGGTAACCACAATGGAAGCTCGAGCCAACAAAACAAAGGGCATAAGGTGCCTAAAGCACACATTACTTGGCCAAGCAACAAGAAGGCATATGTTGGATCTCTACCCCTGTGCAACCAGTGAAAATTTCACTATAATGGACCATGCACTGTAAAGTCCTGAAATCATAAGAAGTTTGGCCACATAACCCGAAATTGTAGGACACCTACTGCTGCTAGGAATCAACGAACTCTCACCTGTTATAAGTGTGGAAGTTTGGGACACTACAAGAGTAATTGTCCAAAAGTGAGGTTTCAGAACCATGTGGACATGTATGGGAAAGGAAAAGCTTATGAACACTCTAGCTCCACGATGTCTAACATCAACACCTAAGGAGAGACCCTCCCGTATTACCTAGTGAACTCTAAGCGGAAACCTTATTAGACTTTAATTCCGATAGGAATTTGTATTGTACTTTCTTTTGAACCTCGTTGTACCCGTGGATGATTTAAATTATCTATCAAATTATCGTATTATGAAAATTTCGTCAATATTAACTTAGATTCCTTATTTACTCTTGCAAACTACTCTCTCAAATATCATGAAATCATAACGCTATTTTGACGAAAATAAGCAATGCATCGTTAGTCCTCAATTATACATGGCCTGATCAACTATGTATAATTCAGGAAGGACCATGCCATGCTGAGAGTAGTCACCTTAAAACTTCTTGTCAAGAAACAATTTTCTATTTATGTCAAGTTTTGTGTGCGTATTCATAAAACGTATTTATCACAAGGAACCAAACTAATAATCATAATAACTAGGTAAATTCTTACCCCACTAAAAAAATGTTATAACTGACGCGTTAAGCCGAAGGGAACGAATAAAGCCACTAGAAGCCGAGCCTTAGACGCAACAATAAATATTATACCAACGTCACTACTCTTGAACGCTCAAGTTAAAACAACTTAGAAGGGGAATGCAAACGAGTTACCAAGCGTGGTAACGAAATTATCGAAAGGCACAAAAAAAACCAATAGATTTATTGCCACAACATCCATTTATTATCTTAGAAGTAAGATTACATAAGAACATAAAGGAAATACAAGTTTTATTACAACCTTCCCCTAGCAATAATATCTATTCCTTCCAAAAGAGATCCACGCCGATAGCAAGAACGATGAGGGGCATGAGAATCGCTAGAATGAAGGCCAGATACTAAAATTCTTCTTCGTATGGGACGTAGGCAAGATAAATGCCGAGTGCTACCGCGCTCGCCATCGCCAAGAGTGTAATGATATGCAACATTTTTGAGGATTGGATAAGAGAAAATTTAAGTGAAAGATTTAGTGTTGTGTGGAGAAATGGAGGATAAAAATTTGGTATTTAAAAAGAGAAAGTAACCGTTGGGGTTACTGTTCATTAGCCGTTGGGGTTACTGTTCACGTATAAAATTTTTTTTACCAACACCACTTTACTATATAAAGTCGACATCATTTTATACAAAATCCTAGGCCAAAAAGGCGAAGACGTATCATTAGTCACCCTAGGATAAACCGTCGGCAAGTTAAATGTCATCAAGGAATTGAGACCCGTACCAATGAAATTCTACATCAAAATAACAAATTGACTTAGAGGCACGTAATCAGTAGGTATTAAGACCTAGCATTTACACCCTCATTAACAATATTCCGGAGTGCATATCACTTTAACCCCCCGTGAATTAAATAAGCTGACGGTGAAGAACCGTTATTCGCTCCCTATAATTTATGATTTGTTCGATCAACTTCGAGGGTCGAGTGTTTACTCGAATATTGACCTGAGGTCGGGCTGTGATCAACTAGGGGTTCGTGAAGCAGACATTACAAAGGCCACCTTCAGAACTCCATATGGACATTATGAATTTCAAGTCATGCCATTGGTTTGACAAACGCACCGGCGGTATTTATGGACCTCATGAATCGGGTGTGCAAACCATATTTGGATAAGTTTGTGATCGTCTTTATTGATGATATATTAATTTTTCAAAGAGCAAGAAGGAACACGAAGAACATCTTAAGGCAATTCTAGAATTGCTTGAGAAGGAGGAATTGTATGCCAAATTTTTCTAAGTGTAAATTTTGGATTCCCAAAGTACAGTTCCTTGGTCACGTGATTGATAGTCAAAGCATTCATGTGGATCCCGCCAAGATCGAATTCATAAAAGATTAGGGCATCTCCTAAAACACCAACGAAGTTTCGTCAATCTTTAGGTCTTGCTAGGTATTACCCACAAAATTCATCCGAAGATTTTGAAGATTGCCAAGTCAATGACCAAGCTTACTCAGAAAGGAGTTAAGTTTGATTGGGGTGACAAGGCAGAAGCGGCGTTTCAACTGATTAAGCAGAAGTTGTGTAGTGCACCAATCCAGGCTTTACCTAAAGGAAGCGAAGATTTTATCGTACACTACGATGCTTCGATCAAAGGTTTGGGCACTATTTTGAAAGCCAGAATAGAGAATATGATTGCTTATGCATCATGCCAATTAAAAATTCATGAGAAGAACTATACGACTCATGATTTGAAACTTGGTGTAGTGGTGTTTGCTCTAAAGATTTAAAGGCACTGTTCATACGGAACCAGGTGTACGGTGTTCACTGATCACAAGAATTTACAACACATTCTTAATCAGAAAGAGTTGAACATGAGGCAACGTCGTTGGTTAGAGTTGCTTAGTGATTACGACTGTGAGATTCGTTATCACCCGGGGAAAGCAAATGTTGTTGTTGATGCTTTAAGCAGGAAGGAGAAAATTAAACCCTTAAGAGTTCGAGCATTAGTTATGACTATTGGCTTGGATCTTCCTAAACAAATCCTAGAAGCTCAAATTGAAGCACAAAAACCCGAAAACATCAAGAACGAAAATGTAGGAGGTATGATCAGGAAGGATATACTGGAGGAGAAGTTGGAACCCCATGCGGATGGAACTCTATGCTTAAATGGCAGGAGTTGGTTGCCCTGATATGGTAATTTAAGGACTGTGATTATGCACGAGTCCCACAAGTCAAAAATACTTTATCCATCCGAGTTTTGACAAGATGCATCAGGACATGAAGAAGCTATATTAGTGGCCCAATGTAAAGGCTGACATCGCCACCTATATTAGCAAATGTTTGACATATGCTAAGGTCAAGGTTGAACACCAACGACCATCGGGTTTGTTGGTGCAACCCGAGATACCTCAGAAGAAGTGGGACAATATCACTATGGATTTTGTCACAAGGCTTCCTAAGTCGTCACAAGGTTGTGACACCATTTGGATGATCGTTGACCGACTTACTAAGTCTGCCATCTTTATACCAATGAGGGAAACTAATCCCATGGAGAAACTAGCAAGAATGTACCTAAAGGAGGTAGTCACGAGGCATGGATACCTGTCTCAATCATTTGGGATCTCGACCCTAGATTCACATCAAATTTCTGGAGGTCACTTCAGAAGGATTTGGGTACTAGCCTGGATATGAGTACTGCGTACCATCCACAAACTGACGGACAAAGGGAGAGGACTATTCAAACTCTCGAGGATATGCTGCGTGCTTGTGCAATCGACTTTGGAAAGGGTTGGGTTAACCATTTGCCATTATCCCTAGTTCTCGTATAACAATAGCTATCACGCTAGCATTAAGGCTGCACCATTTGAAGCATTTTACGGTCGAAAGTGTCGTTCACCCATTTGTTGGGCCGAGGTTGGAGAAGTTCAACTCACTAGTCTAGAATTAGTTCAAGAAACGACCGAGAAGATCATCCAGATCAAGCAAAGAATGCAAGCCGCCCGTGATAGACAAAAGAGTTACGCCTATCTAAAGCGTAAGCCAATGGAGTTTCAAGTTGGGGATAAAGTTATGCTTAAAGTTTCGCCTTGGAAAGGAGTAGTACGTTTTGGAAAACGGGGGAAGTTAAACCTCAGATATGTTGGACCTTTCAAGGTGTTGGAACAGGTTGGATCCGTTGTTTACAAGCTGGAGCTTCCTCAAGAGTTGAGCAAGGTTCACAATACGTTTCATGTATCCAACTTGAAAAAGTGCCATGCCAACGAACCATTAGCCGTTCCGTTGGATGGACTTCATATTGATGACAAGTTTCATTTTGTCGAGGAACCAGTAGAAATCATGGATCATGAAGTTAAACGGTTAAAGCAAAGCCTTATTCCAGTTGTCAAGGTTCGATGGAACTCTAGGCGAGGTCTTGAGTTTACATAGGAACGCGAGGAGTCAATTTCGAAAGAAATATCCACATCTCTTCACAAAGACCGCATCGTCGTCAAGTGCCGCATCTTAAGCCTTGAGGACAAGGCCCACTTAGCGGGGGGAGACTATAACACCTCGTGTTTTAGCGTCATTTACGACGTCAATAAATTCACTATGTATTTTTAGTATTGTACGCGTTTGCTTTTAGATCGTAATCGTTAAGTTAAATCGCGTAAGCTAAAAATTATCGTTCAATGTAAACGGGCATCAAACAATTAAATGTTTACATCAAGCAAGTGTTAAGTAATTATTTTGAGGATAATTATTAACTTTGTTCATTTCATTTTTATTGGTTACGTAAAGTGTTTACGTTTCACGATAAAATAGGTTTAGGCGTTCCTGGAACCACCAAAATTTTCTATGCATCAACAAATACCCACAATTGTACCCAATACTCAAAATTCACAAAATATCATCACCTATATCAATATAGGGCTGGATATAGATGAAAACACATGAGATAATATCTTAAAAATCTTGCAAAAATCTTCTAAAGTCTTGTACAACACAACCTAATTAAAACCTTACCAACTATGTATAGTGTTTGCTTATTTTCTTCCTTATTTCACTCATCATGTCTTTCATGAACCTAGACTTATTTACAACTAGTTACAAGATGTATATAAGGCCTTAGCTAGTATGAAATAACACATACACTTCATTTCATAAGGTGAAAAACTTCATTCTCTCCCTTTGTCTCTCTCAAAACCCACAGCACACATAAAACACATACATAATCCATACCAAAATTTATTTACCACATTTACAAGTGTTTCTACATCATTTCTAAAATAACCTAACGTGTTTACAATGATTGGTTAAGCATTTACAAGTGTTGAAGCAAGAAAAGCAAGATTAGGGTTTCAAACTAATCTAGGGTTTTCTAAGCTTTGCAAGCTTTGGTTTAATATCTAAACAAGGGTTTAGATATTGTGGTTCATCATATTACTTCATATTAAGGTTGCCTAAAAACCATAATCTCTTTACATTTATGATTTTATGCATATATAAGTTTTGTGTAGCAAATCACCATTTAGGAAATGTTTTAACTTGTAAAATGGACTTTTACTTGTGATCATGATTTTATACACTTTTACATATGTTATATGGTTGTTATTATTATGTTATAATGGAAGCATAAGGATTGTACACTTGTGGTTTAGGTATAAAAGTATATATATAAACTAGTAAATCAAAAGTTCACATAATAAGTTTATGAGTGAAAGTAATGAGAGGACTTGTTATCTTGGAAAATATTAGACAAAGTATGGACTAGAGGACTTTAAATATGTAATACATGTGATAATAAGCATTGTAATGGACTTGTAACAAGATGGTTAAGCTTAAAAAGTACAAAAACTAAGTTTAAACATGTTTTTATGAAAAACTTCAAAACTTGCTGTTTAAATTCGAAAAATAACTTATTTATTTTATATCTTTATAAAATACTACTTCTCATAAGGATTCCGGACATGTAAGGAACTTGAAAACGGATTAATAACGAAGAAGATACGTAGTTTACGAGTTATACGTTAATTAAACGCGTTATAAAAGAAATTTTATAAAAACAAGTTATAAAATACTTTTGATATATAAGTTTTATTATTTTTCTCAGATAGTACATAATTTTAGGATTTCAAAACAATAAGAATCAAAATTTTTGGATTAATAACGAAGGAGTTATGAATTACGCGAGTTTACGACAATAAATACTTTTATAAAACCTATTTTAATAAAAAGTTTACAGTTCATCTCAGACATTGAAATATTTTGAAAACATCAGTAATATGATAGAACTTTTAATAACAAAGACGTGCTCGAAAGAATCACTCAAAACGGAGCTAAAATGAGTAAAATACGACATTTACGGGTTTAGGATAACTAAATTTATAAAAATAAGATTATAAACTGTTATGAACAGTAAAAACCAATGTTCACCAGAGGACTAAAAATATAAAAATTTAAAATTTTGATAACTCATCTTAATACGAAAGCGTGGACATAAGAAATGTAAGAAACGGGCTTAAAACGAGAAAGATACGCTATACTTGTGCACTATTTCCTGACGTGAATAGTGTTGGTTCGTTTTTAATATAAATTTTTGCGAAACATTTTAAAATCATTTATATAATATTTATACATGTCCTAAACTTTATAAATATTATTTACAAAGACAATTGAATTATTTATTCGATGATACGAGAACAAACACACGGATAATATTTATCAAAAGCAATTTAAATATTATTTCACAAACTCAATTAGATGGTAATGTAGCTATATAGAATTATATATGGTAGTAGTTATTCAAAGCACTTAGTACTCATACGACCTATAATTGATTAGGTTGCATTCGGGCGTAATTGTGACGCATTTTCGATGTGATTTACATTGTTAAACTATCCCACACGAGGTGAGTTCATAGCCCTCACAATTTCATATATAATGATTTATAAGTTTTGGGGTGAGAACATGCTTTGTTTTATAATTGGACGCAAGTGAACATTTCATATTTAAACTGATTACGTGTTTGCCTAAGTAGCGATAACCCAATGTGCCCACTATCATGAACTGTAATTCACTTGGAGGGTGAGCGCGAATGTTATAAATAGATCTATTTGGGTGACAGCCCCCGTCGGTGAAATACTATCACTGGTGTCGAAACTACCGAGCCAACGAACGTATACCATGTCGGATTTGGGATGTTCTGGGTTAGAACATCATCATGGCAATGTAGGCAATTTATATTGCAATTCATTTATGTCGAGCTCATTTTCATGAGCTTAGGGAAACTTAATACATTTTGTGATGTTTGACATTTAAAATGTATAATCACAGGGTAAATCTTGCGGTCCTACACTTATATAATTCACAAACCTATGAATTCACCAACATTATTGTTGACGTTTTAAAGCATGTTTTTCTCAGGAGGTCAATAAGGCACGAGGTGCAAGGGATACATTGGTGGCCGTTATTTTGGAAGTCATTTGCATTAAAGATTTGGTTGCATTACATTTTGGAGAAGCATTTGTTATGAACTAGAATCTTTGTATAATTTAACAACGAATAAGTAAAGCTTCGGGCTTTTGTATCAAACATCTTGCTAAATCCAATGTATCGGTTTTAAACGACACTTTTAAAGGTCATTCTTATATATCTTGTGCTATTGATCTATGAAGTAACGCTCCCAAACCCATATTCCGCTGCGACCCATTTTGGGGGTGTTATACTTTCAATTGAAGTATAAATTTAAACAGACGAAACTCAGATCTCGTTGGATAGGACCATACGTAGTAAAACATCAATATCCATCCGGATATGTTGAACTCTATGGAAAAGATAGAAAAACATTTATTGTCAATGGCCATCGACTTAAACTATATCATGAAGAAGATAATGACCCAAGGGAAGCAGTAA
Source organism: Tanacetum coccineum (assembly GCA_026074375.1). NCBI lineage: Eukaryota > Viridiplantae > Streptophyta > Magnoliopsida > Asterales > Asteraceae > Tanacetum > Tanacetum coccineum. The sequence goes on from BQNB010119436.1 coordinate 11,480, forward strand.
CTCCCTTTTTCCTAAAAGAATGACTCCTGAAGTATGAGTCTAGCTAAAGACTCTCTTAAAAATTAAGCGTTTCTTGGGAGGCAACCCGTGCTTCACTTAAGTGTGGAGGAGTCCCTCCTCTATTCTTCTGTCATATCCGTTATTTATTTTCTTTTTTTGTGCTTTTTGTTTGTATACTTTTATGCATGTACTTTAGCTTAAAGATATAGAAAATTATGAAGTATGCTCAAGAATAGCTCTCTCGTAGCTATAGACACCAAGACCCCCTTTTTCTTTTGACGCCAGCACACTGTCCCATTTGACCCAAGTCGCTTTCTTACTACTTAAATCTTGGCCATTAAAAAATTAATTCCGAATAGATTCTAACTTGCGAAGAACAGCTAAGGGAACTCTAAAGATGGACATATGAAATATAGGAATCGATCCTAAGACCGATTTGAGGAGAGTTAATCTACCTCCTATAGACAAAGTTTTCATTTTCCACTTGGATAAACGAGACTTCACCTTATCAATAACCTCCTCCCACGCTTGTGTCCGAGACATTGATCCGCCCACTTTCATACCTAAATAAGAAAACGGGGTGTTGAGCATAAGACATCCGAGTTTAGCCGCCGCACTCTTGACCTTGTCATCCGCCACGAGAATCCCCATAAGTTTACTTTTACTCATGTTAATCCGCAAACCAGATGCTCGGTAAAAACATTCCAACACGTGCATTAAAGTATTGATATTGCCATCACACCATTGTCCCACAAACACCGCATCATCCGCATAAAACATATGCGAAAGGTTCATCGAAGAACTTAACTTAACACCTTTAAACATACCCGCATCCACCACACGCTGAAACGAAATATGCAAGCTTTCCATAACTAAAATGAATAAGAAAGGGGATAACGGGTCACCTTGCTTTAGACCTTTGAAGAATTGAAACTCGTCCGTAGGGCTACCATTAATAATTATAGAACCTCTCGAAGATCTAAGGCAACTTTGAATCCAATTGCACCATTTATCACCGAAACCAAATTTTTTCAAGACATCATCCAAAAAATCCCATCGGACCGAGTCATAGGCTTTCTCAAAATCAACCTTAAAAATTAATGATTGTTTCTTCATTCGTTTGCACCATTGTAACACCTCATTAAGAATGAACGGTCCATCTAAGATTTGTCTTTCCGCGATAAAGGTTGATTGCACCTCGTTAACAATATCACCCAACACACCAACGAGACGATTCGCCAGAATTTTTGCAATGATCTTATAAAGACTTCCAATAAGACTAATAGGTCTAAAATCTTTAACCAAGTTAGCATCTGGAATTTTCAGAATCAAGGCAATGAAAGAAGAATTACACCCTTTCGGGATAACACCATTATTAAAAAAGTACTTAACTGCTTCGAAGACATCATTTTCGGAATAAGCTTAATTGCTACGAAGTTGGGCAAGCTTGGTTCCTTACCAGTTTCACCATCATCCCCTGTAGTTTAATCACCCATAGCTTCGCTAGTGGTGATAACGCCTAAATTGTGCTGCAATTATTTGTATATATTTAATCATTTCTTGTGAACTTTCGATACTTAATAGCTTAAATTGCTTGCAGTTTCACTTGAAGATATCCCGAGGTCAAACACAACAAAGATCGAACATTTATATGCTAAGAAACATAACATACAAGAAAAGATAAAGAATCAAGCCTAAAGTGCCAATGTGTGCTGCAATTACCAGTTGTGCGCCGCACTTACCCTCAAATCAAAGGAATTAAAAGACTTAGTTAAATTTAGCATTAACTCCATAAGTACGCCGCACAAAGTATTTTTTGCGCCGCACTTCCCATCTGACATTGAAGAGTAAATGAAGACATAAATACTACTGCATTAATACCCTAAGTATGCCGCACAAATTCCTTTATTCGCCGCACTTTCCCCCCTCACCCAGCCTATAAATAGAGGATGAATTTCACACATTTCAATCCATCTCATACTTACAAACAATTAAGTATTCACCCCTTCAACCATTTATCCCCCTTATGAAGTTCTAAACACTTTCCAAGCATTCTCCAAGTATAAACACCATATCCTTTGAAGAATCAAGATCAAATCACCAAGAACGACGAAGAACATCATACTAGTTTAGTAAAAGAATGAAGTTTGTTATCGAATCAAGTTATGTTATGAAATCCTTAGCCATGAGAGGTTAAATCTCTCATGACTACTCGCTGATGTTATGATAATGAATAAGTGTTTGGTATGATCATGATCTCTTTAATCTCGAGCTTATGTTGCGACCCTATTATATCTTATCTTGTCAGTTTTGCTTATCAATCTTAGATTATATAATCATATCGGTATAGGTCGAAAGACCCGTTATGATCTATGTGGTTTTAAAGATTTGTCTATGGTCTTTAACGTCTGTGTTGAGAAATCCAGTTTCGTAAAATAATAAACAAAATAAGCTTTGATATATTAGCAACTAGATTATTTGAGTAACACATTTGGTCTAGTTAACTAAATATAAGTATTGAGTTAATCAACTTAATTTATGAAAAAGTTTTCTGACGAGAAATCCTTTTTATAAGTTAAAGGTTCCATTTTCGAGGTCTTAATTATTTCCAACACTTATGAGTTATTTTCAACTATCCGAGTAGTCATCTTTATTATCACTGTTAAAACAAAAGTTATTTTCAAAACTGTTTAAGTCTATTTTCTTTTTGATTATTTAAACACTACTCAAATCTCTGTGGACGACATGGTCTTACCTAAAAAGATTATACTACATACGTTGGTTATACTTTTACCCGTGTGTTTCTCTATAATAAAATTGGTATTTTCAGTCATTATAAATTTAAAGCTTTTGAAACACATCAAAGTTTTTAGCCTCGCTGCCGGGGATTTTTAAGATGTTCTGTAGTCAACTCTGGAAAATTACTTTAACTCCCCTTATTTTAAAAAAAATCACCGTACAGTTTTCTGGCAAACTGACCCAAACAATTTCTCCTTTGGATGCATACATGTGCTTATAATTATGAACTTGTTGAACCTTTACCTAAACCTGAACGTACTCTGAATCAAAGACTTCCTTGACGAAACAGAAGAGTTCCTTACGATCAAAGAAACAATTCACCTCAACACCCGAGAGTTGTCTATCCGCCAATTCTTGACATCAATCACTTCTGTCGCTTTCTTGATATTCTTTGAAATTACGATCCAATGGATGATGAACCTATGTGGGCTGCCGACCGTGTTGTCGCTCTGACTCCCGGTTCCGCAATCACTATTCCTGAAACCGCAAATGAATTTGCCATTAAAGGTAACCACTTGACCCTTGTCAAAGGAAACCAATTTGATGGTAGAACCAAAATTGATCCTCATAAACACATTCACGAATTCCTCATAATCTGCGATATGTTCAAATACAGAGATACCGAAAATGAAGCTGTCCGCCTGATGATGTTTCCCCTATCACTCACTAGAGAAGCAAAAACATGGCTGGAGGAAATCAACCAAGGAACTATTAAAACGTGGGATGAACTTCGAACCGCTTTCATTAGTCGATTCTTTCCCCGAGCTCTTTTTGATCGACTCCTTGGAGAAATCCGTGCTTTCTCTCAACGTGAAAATGAATCTCTAACCGATGCTTAGCTTCGTATGAAGGAAATGCTTCAAAATTGCCATGGTCACAATATGTCCAAAGGCAATATTATCAAAATCTTCTATCATTGTCTAAACGAAATAACCCAAGAAGTTCTAAATGCCACAACTGGTGGTATTTTCCTCTATAAAACACCAAATCAAGCTTATCAGCTTCTCGAAGATAAAGTCTTACTCAAGCTCGATTGGGCTAAAAACTAAAAAACCAAATCATCTCTTAAGAAAACTGTTGCTTTCGCCGATGAAGGTAGTAGTAATTCTGATACTGACAAAATTATGGACCGAATGGATGCCATAACCATCAAAATGGATGCTCAGTACAAAGAACTCCAATCTCGTGCTAAAAAACCAACGCCCGACCTTGACGATCATGACATACCCATGTCTCGTGAAGAAGAGGCTAAATTCATGCAAACTTTCCGTAAGACTCGTTTTTACAATGATTAACGCGACCGAGACTCGAATCGTGATAATTGGCGTTCAAGCGGACGGAATGATTACAACCGAGATAACTACCAATCCAACACCAATGACAAATCCTATGATCTTCAAAAACAATTCAAAGATTTCATGAAATCTCAGCAATCAACCAACGCTTTTGTTAAAGAAACATTCATGGACCTCAAAACTCAACTCGAAACAATAGCCAAAAATCATCAAGCTTCAATCCAAAACCTCGAAACTAAATTCAACAGACTCGCTGACAGGCAATCTGGTCGACCTTCTGGATCTCTTCCAAGCAACACTCAACCAAATGAGGTAGCAATTCTAAAGCTTACCAACCATCGCAATCTCGTAATGAGCATGTGAATGGCGTATTCACAAGAAGTGGTAAATCCTATGATCCACCAGATAACCCGAACGATCAATAAAATAATTCTAAAAACAATATCAACTTTGATAGTGATGATGAAGATGATGAACCTACACCACAATCAAAAACTCAACCCATAAAACCAGTCAAAGAAACACCGCTACCAAAACCATACAAACAAAGATTCCATATCCTCAACGCCTTAGAAAATAAAAAATGGAGGCCCAATATGGAAAATTCCTTGACATGATCTAAGCCGTCCGAATCAACGTATCTCTTGTCGACGTCTTAGCCGAAATGCCTAACTATGGCAAATTTCTCCAAGAACTCATAAGCAACAAACATACAATCGAACAAATTTCTGCCGCTTTCCTAAGCGATGAAAGTTCCGCAATGATCCAAAATAAAGTTCCACCAAAAATCGGAGACCCCGGAAGTTTTCTTATTCCATGCAATTTCAAAACTTTCTCCTGCAATGCTTTGGCCGATCTTGCTGCTAGCATTAACCTTATGCCATATTCCTTATATGCAAAACTATCTTTCGAAACTCTTAAACCTACTAAAATGAGCGTAAGATTAGCCGACAGATCATTCCAATACCCTGTTGGAATAGTTGAAAATATGCTCGTTGAAGTTGGTAAATTCACCTTCCCTGCCGATTTTGTTGTTCTCGAAATAGAAGAAGATAGCAAAGTTCCCCTCATCTTGGGATGACCCTTTCTTCACACTGCTGATTCAGTTACTCGAGTTAAACAGAAACAACTCAATCTTAGAATTAAGACTGAACGAATGATCTTTAATATCGACTCTGCGATGAAACACTCTTACTCTAACGATGATACATGTTTTAGTATCGATGTTATCGATGAAATCTTAGAAGAAGATTTTGACGCTCTTCTAGACGAAGGAAGCAAAATCCTCCATTCCATCGAAGGAACCCTTCTCGAAGAAGAAATCTTTTCCGAATTCGACGAATTCATGGCAATGACTGCCGATGAAGATTCTGAATCTGAATCCGATACCGAAGAACCACCATTCGAGAAAATCACCATCAACACCGATTATAAAATTAAAACATCTCTCGAAGAACCTCCTACGGATCTTGAACTCAAACCTCTTCCTGATAATTTAGAATATGTATTCCTGGAAGAACCATCTTTTCTTCCTGTAATCATATCATCTAAACTCTCTGCTCAAAACAAAAGCAAACTTGTATCCGTCCTTAAAAACATAAAGAAGCCTTTTCTTGGAAAATGACAGATATTCTTGGTATCTGCCCATCATTCTGTAAGCACAAAATACAACTTCTGGATGACAAGAAACCAGTTGTTAAGAAAGAAATCGTGAAACTCTTGGTTACCGGCATTATTTATCCGATTACCGATAGTCCTTCGGTTAGTCCTATTCACTGTATACCAAAGAAAGGTGGTATTATAGTTGTCACTAACAAAAATGATGAACTTGTTCCAAAAAGAACCATTACGGGTTGGCGAGTATGCATCGATTATCGTAAACTCAATGAAGCAACCGCAAAAGATCACTTTCCTTTACTATTTATGGATCAAATGTTAGAAAGACTCGCAGAAAATAAATATTTCTGTTTCCTCGATGGTTTTTATGGATATTTTCAAATTCCTATCGATCCTATGGACCAAGAGAAAACAACAATCACATGTCCTTTCGGAACATACGCTTATAGGCGAATGCCTTTTGGGCTATGCAATGCCCCATCTACATTCCAAAGGTGCATGTTAGCAATCTTTCATGACATGATCGAAGAATCCGTCGAAGTATTCATGGACGCTTTCTCCGTCTTTAGAGACTCTTTCGACAAATGCCTAAACAACCTCGATAAAATGCTCCAGCATTGTAAAGATGCTCATCTTGTCCTTAATTAGGAAAAATGTCACTTTATGGTCAAAGAAGGAATTATGCTTGGATACAAGGTATTTGGCGCAGGACTTGAAGTTGACAAAGAAAAAATTGACGTAATCTCAAAACTTCCACCCCCTACTAATATCAAAGGTGTTAGAAGCTTTCTTGGACATGCCGGTTTTTACCGACGTTTCATTAAAGATTTCTCGAAAATTGCCCGACCTCTAACTAAGCTGCTTGAAAAAGATACTCCATTTGAATTCAATGATGAATGTCAAAAAGCATTCGAATTATTAAAAGAGAAACTCACATGTGCTCCTGTGATCATAAGCCCAAACTAGAATCTTTCGTTTAAACTTATGTGTGATGCAAGTGATTTCGCAGTTGGAGCTGTCTTAGGTCAAAAAGATGGTAAAAACTTTCACCCGATCTACTTCGCAAGCAAAACTCTTAATCCAGCTCAACAAAAATACACCGTAACCGAAAAAGAACTTATGGCTGTAGTTTTTGCATTCGACAAATTTAGATCCTATCTGATTCTATCAAAAACTATTGTTCACACTGATCACTCAGCTCTTAAACATCTCTTTAAAAAACAAGTCGCAAAACTACGCCTTATTCGTTGGATACTACTCTTACAAGAATTTGACATAGAAATCAAGGATAGAAAAGGTATAGAAAATGTCGCTGCCGACCACTTGTCCTGAATTGAAAATGAAGAAATAAGTGATGACAGTGAAGTGGATGATAACTTTCCTTGAGAAACCCTTATGGAAATTAACACCAGAAATGAACCATGGTTCGCAGACTTTGCAAACTATTTGGTTGGAGATATTATACCAAAAGGGATGACGTACCAACAAAAGAACAAATTCTTCTCTGACCTCAAACACTACTTCTAGGAGGAACCCTACCTCTTCAAAGTATGTTCTGATGGCATGATCAGACGCTGTGTATTTGTACTTGAAACCCTAACCATTTTAGATCAATGTCACCATGGACTAGCCGGTGGACATTATGGACCAAATGTAACCGCTAAAAAGGTCCTAGATTCAGGATTTTACTGGCCGACAATCATAAAAGAAGCTCATACTCTAGTTTGCCTTTGCGAAGCATGCCAAAAAACAGGAAATATATCGAAACGTGATGAGATACCCTTAAACAACATTCAAGTATGTGAAATTTTCGATGTATGGGGTATCGATTTTATAGGACCATTCCCAAAATCGCATAAATTTAAATACATTCTAGTCGCTGTTGATTAAGTATCTAAATGGGCCGAAGCTCAAGCTTTACCAACCAATGATGCTTGTGTGGTTATCTGCCGTTTTGGAATGCCCAAAGCTCTAATCAGCGACCGAGGTACTCACTTCTACAACAAAATAATGGAAAAGACAATGAAAAGATATGGAGTTAACCATTGTTTCTCTATATCATATCACCATCAAACTAATGGTCAAGTTGAAAACACGAACAAAGCTCTTAAAAGAATTCTTGAAAAGACTGTTAAAGACAATCCTGCTATTTGGTTTGTAAAACTTGATGACGCTCTGTGGGCTTTTCGTACTGCTTATAAATCACCTACCGGTACCACACCTTACAAACTCATATATGGAAAAAAAACTGTCATTTACCATTTGAAATTGAACACCATGCATACTAGGCCTTGAAGAATTGCAATCCCGATCTCATCGCTACTGGTGAGAAAAGAATGTTTCAGTTACATGAACTCGACGAACTTAAACACCAAGCCTATGAAAACTCTCGATTATACAAGGCAAGAACCTAAGTCTGGCACGATAGAAAATTAAGGATAAGAAAAGAATTCAAACACGGAAACAAGGTTCTGCTCGTTCACTCAAAGTACAAATTTAAACATCCAAAATGCAGATCACGCTGGCTAGGACCATATGAAGTGAGACACCAGTATCCGTCCAGATATGTTAAACTATATGGAAAAGATGAAAAAACATTCATTGTTAATGGCCATCGACTCAAACTATATCATGAAGAAGAAGATTATAATGACCAAAGGGAAGCAGTCACTCCCTTCTTTCCCAAAGAATGACTCACTAAGTTCGAGTCTAACTAGCGACTCTCTTAAAAATTAAGCGCTTCTCGGGAGGCAACCCGTGCTTCACTTAAGTGTGGAGGAGTCCCTCTTCCATTCTTCCATTCATATCCTTTGTTTATTTTCTAAAAAAACAACAAATTTTTTTTTGTGTTTACTTTTATGCAGGTAATATAGCTTAAAAATTTGGAAAATTATTAAATATGCTCAAGGATAGCTCTCTTGCAGCTATATATCTCTATGACCCGAGAAGTACCATTTTCCCTTAATTTTCCCTATTTTATCTCTATTGTCAGTTATCACATTGCGGGCAATGTTCAACTTAAGTGTGGAGGGGAGCCAAATAGGAAAAATTAATCATATCCCTCTATGTTTGTCCTGCCAAATTTTTTTCCAACTGATACTTTCAAAATCTTAATATATATATGCTTTAAAAATTAAAAAATGCTCTTAGTAAGGCAAATCCAACTGGATTAACACTATAGCTAGCACAACCCAGTCCACTAAATTGTGAGAAATATAAGTCTTTAGAATATTCGGGTACCCACTTTTGGTACCTAACATAATTGATGCCTTTAGCTTGTTAGAGTTAAGGAATGAGCAATCATATGTATCTATTCCATCGTTATGGATGTGTATATGTGGTTTTATCGCCTTTTCTGAAGCAATAGTATTGGTTGATAATTATATTTGAGTGCGCCGGTAATTTAGAAGCTCTAGAACTTGTGTTTGATCATCATTTACTAGACCGAAGCCAACCACATGTTATGAATCCCGCAAGTTTCTTTTCTTGCATTGCTAAAATACCTAAGTAAAGAAGTTAAAGTTGAAAGAAGAAGTTATGTGCTAAGCCTTATATACATATATATATACATATATATATATATACATATACATATATACATATATATATATATATATATATATA
>BQNB010119437.1:0-20814 GCA_026074375.1 Tanacetum coccineum
TGTTGCTTAATCATACACTTGGAAATCTTGCGGTCCTACTATTGATTTACATAAACCTATGAATTCACCAACTTTATGTTGATACTTTTAGCATGTTTTCTCAGGTCAATAAGGCACAAGGTACTCAGATACATTGGGGGTCACTCTTTGGAAAGAGTCAGTACTAAAGATTTGGGCGTATTACATTTTGGGAACATTTGTTATAAACCAAAATCTTTACTTATATTGTCGAACAATTTGAAGCCATGAGCTTATGTAATGAACAAGTATTTTGTTAATCCAATGTATTTTTTTTAAAACGATACGTTAGTGGTCGTTCTCATATCTTGTGCTATTGATCTATGAAGTAACGCCCTCGGATATTCAACATTCCGCTGCTACCCAGATTTGGGGGTGTTACATAAAACTGAATGCTCTTATTCCTAAAGATATAGGGGCGAACCTCACATTTTTGGGGTGCAAGTTTTAAGTGGTAGGGTTTTTATGCTAGTCATATAAATCCTATCCGTGAGACGCTTCTAATACTACAGTTTTACCGATATATGTCATAAATTTTTTTAAATTTGGGTCAAAATTACCGTCCTACACTATGTTTTGGTATATTACACATCTTTTTAAAGACAAAGCAAATGCAAATGAAAGAATAGTTTCTAAGGATTTTATTACCCCCCACACTTATTTTGAACATTGTCCCAAATGTTTTATGAGTACCCGAAAAACGAGAAAGAGAAGATAAATAAAAAACGAGAGAAACTGCACCTACTCTGGTTTGCTCAATATCGAAGAAGAAACAAGATAAACCGGCTAAATCGTCATTCAAGAATCGTCGAAGTGAAAATCCTAAGAGCATTCAGACTTTCCTTATCTAATATAACCTGTGAATCAAAGAAAAAGACAACTATACCAAGAGTAAAATCGGCAAGAAATAATATACAACCCTATTAATCATAAATTAAAATCTTAAGAAAGCAATAAAGATAGAATGTTAGTACTAGTGTAATCGTGTCTTTCTGTAAAAATTTGGAAAATAAAAAATTCTGGAAAATAAACAAAAATTACTTTTCAAAAATTTGAAAATTTTCTTTTGCTACAGTGGTGACGCCGTCAGGATTAAATCCTGACGCCATCTCCACACACTGTGAAATTTTATTTTTTCGTTTTCTTTAAAAATTTCTGCAAACATATCTTGTTAGTGATTTCTTGTGAAAATTTTACTGCATAGGCCACAAAAATGATTAGTACAAACATATGACTTAAAACAAACAAATAAAACATAAAAGTGTGCATTTAACTTAAACTATCCATTTTATATATTTGAAATGGTTCTTTAAAACCAGATGTTTTCCCTTATACTTATTTTATGCAAAATACATTTGATTGTAATTAAGATGAAGTTAAAGACAAAATAAAGCATGATCACATATAATTTAAACATATAAGGCACATAATGAAAATTAAAAACACACGACAGTCCTAAAATGCATAAAATAAAAGATTGAGTTGCCTCCCAATAAGCTCTTTTCTTTATTAACGAGTCTTCTAGCTAGACGCGGAGTCACTCTCCTTACGTGTCTCCCTCACTCGTCCTTCTTTCCTCAGCTTCAAATGATCCTCCAATATATAATCTTTTAATTTTCCAACTATATGAAGAATCAAGCTTATCAATATCCTTATAGAATCCATTCTCTCAATCCGACGAGCGTTGTCATACCCCGCCCAAGGCGGAAACGCGAGGCGTGACGGAATGGAACCGTCATAAAGCATTGGTACAAAATAATAGAGAATTTACTAAATGAACATTTAATACAAAGAGTCACAATGACATTGAACACAAGCGAGGCTTGCATCCCGACGTCAATACTACAACTATCATAGATTAATTGTCATAAGATCCCATAACAGCTTTCAAATACAAATGGCCGAAGGAGACGAAGACAAAACAGCTTTCTTACTGGAAAGGGAGTATTTTGCTGCCAGAAGATGCCTTTCGGTCTGAAGAATACATGAGCAACTTACCAAAGACTAGTCGATAACGTATTCAATGATCAAATCGGGCGAAACCTCAAAGCTTACGTTGATGACATGGTAATCAAGAGTACTTCTGAGGAAAGCATGCTAAGGGATATTCAAGAGACCTTTGACAGACTCCGATCCATTAATATGAAACTCAACCTGAAAAAGTGTTCTTTCAGCGTTGAAAAAGGCCCATTCCTAGGACATCTCATCACCAAACAAGGAATCAAAGCAAATCCCTTAAAGGTTAAAGCAGTTACCGATTTAGAGCCACCTAGAACACTTAACGATGTACAAAGTCTTAATGGGAAGCTGGCAGCACTAAGCCGATTCCTCTCGAAGGGTGTCGAGAAGTCACTTTCGTTCTTTAAAGCACTTAAGAGTTGCACAGACAAGAAGACCATACGATGGACAACGGATACCGAGGAAGCTTTCCAAAAAATGAAGGAATTTATGGAAATCTTACCAACACTTACAGCCCCAATAAAAGGCGAAGTGTTAATACTATATGTCGCAGCCTCAACAGAAAGTATAAGTGCAGTTTTGCTCGCAGAAAGAGAGAAAAGACAAGTTCCTATTTACTTTGCAAGCAGGGTATTACAATGGGGAGAACTAAACTATCATGGACTGGTGAAGCTCATATTAGCCCTTGTTCATGTTGCAATAAGGCTCCAAAGGTACTTTTAAGCACACTCCATCCGAGTGTTAACTGACCAACCCATTAAGCAAATCCTTGCAAGGCCTAAAAAATTAGGGCGGATAACTAAATAGGCCATCGAACTAGGGGAACATGGCATGAAGTTCAAAGGATATAACTCTATCAAAGGGCAGATACAAGCTGATTTTCTTATCGAAACACCTGCTGCAGAAGATAATAAGATGGAGATCACGAAATCAAGAACTATAAAAGAAGGAGCAAAGTTGGAAAACATGTGGATGTTGTATACCGACGGAGCCTCAAGCTCCTATGACTCAGGCGCTAGTTTGATGCCAGTCAGACCTGAAGGAAAGGAATACACGTATGTTCTAAGGTTTGAGTTTAAGATTACGAACAACAAAGCAGAGTATGAAGCATTGCTAGCAGGCCTGCGAATAGCAGAGTATGGAAATCAAAAACCTAGTTATCTACATAGACTCCCAGCTAGTAGTCAACCAAGTAAAGGGTCTCTTCGAAGCCAGACAACCTTTAATAAAGCAATATTTAGAAAATATGAAAGAAACCTTGAAGAGCTTTGATACTTATTCAATAGAGCATATCTGAAGGAATCAGAACAAGAAAGCCGACGCACTGAGAAAGCTGGCTTCTATGACCTTCGAACATCTCACCAAAGAGGTGTTGGTGGAAGTTTTAGCAAACATATCAATAAATAGCAAAGAAATATCAAAGATCACAACTAAGATAAAAGAAAATTAGATGACCCCCATCTACGAGTACTTAATAAGTGGCCTACTATTGGAGGATCCGAATGAGGCCAGAAAATTCAGAATCAAAGCCCCACAATACAGGCTAATCAATGAAAGCCTATACAAAAAATCTTTCCTGAGCCATGGATTCATTGTATAGGCTCTTCATAGGCTTAAAGCATTATTAAAGAGATACACGAAGGCTCTTGCGGATTTAACACAAAGCCCCGTTCCATGGTAGTAAAGGTTACGAAAAAAGGCTACTATTGGCCATCAATGTATAAGGACGCGGCAGAGACGATCCAAGGTTGCACACAATGAGAAGCATTGTTAGATATGAGTAAAAGACTCGGTCACCCCGTATATTTTTGGTTTATAATAGTTCGTAGTTTAATAGTTAATCGTATGTATTTCGGTTTTAAGCCGGGTACTAATACCTGATATTTTGTAAAAACTATATAAGCTTCTTCCAACTTTGGAAGAGGTAAGCTAGTCATTTTTTACTTTACTTATTAAACACATTTTCTCTCACTAGAAAATCTCTCTCATGTGTTTCTCTCTCTAGAAACTAGCCAAGTCCAAGAATCGACCCCGTGTTATGATATATGATATACCACAAATGGTATCAGAGCTCATGGGATGATTAGATCGTGTGTATGTGCGAGTTCTTGCTTGTTTTAGATCGAAAAGTGTACCATTGAAGGTTCCTAGCTCGTTTTTTAAGTTCTCCGAATTTTGATGTTTGTAATGTTAAAGTTTGGGTGTTTCTAGTTGCTATTGCCTTGTGGTACTGTGTTGTGCAAAAGAAATCAAGCAAAATCGTTCAAAAGGGTGATTTATAAGTGCTTTTGTGTGATAAAAGTCGTTGTTCTTCGTGGAGGTTTGCCAGAATTTCTTCACGGCGGTTTGCGTAAAAAGAATATTTTATTTAGTAGGTGACCAACTGTCTGACACACGGCGGGTTGCTTTGGCGGCGAGTTGCTTAACATCGCGGCGAGTTGTTCACACGGCGAGTTGCTTAACATCGCGGCGAGTTGTTCACACGGCGGTTTGCTTTATTGTAATAGGCAGCGGTTTGAACAGGTTGACAGCGGTTTGAATATTTTAATAGCAAATATCTAAAAGAAGCTACGGCGGTTTGAACAATAGGCGGCGGGTTGCTGAAAATTGCAAACGGCGGTTTGCCTCACAAAACCAGCGGCGGGTTGCTTTTATTTCATCGCGGCGAGTTGCTAATCTGGCGGCGAGTTGAGCAACTGTTTGAGCACTTTGAAATTTATTCAAACTTGGGACTTAATATCACCATAACAAAAACAAATACGTTAACCTCACCACTTTTAACGTATACTCACTAATCATTGATCGATCAAAACATATCATATCATAATAAAACAAGATGTCTAGTATGTCAGAAGATATCCAGTGTGCCGGTTCTGATACACGCCCACCAATGCTTGATAGAACAGACTTTGAATCTTGGCAACAACGTATACGTCTGTACTGTCTGGGAAAGGATAATGGAGAGAATATAATGAAGTCCATTACTGAAGGACCATTTCAAATGGGAACAATGAGAGATACCCTTACTGAAGGAGGTGAGGGTGCACTTCATCTAGGTCCAGAACGTGCTAGAGTCTTTGCCGATCTTTCAGCTGAACAAAAGGACAGGTATAAAGCTGACATTCGTGCTACGAATATCTTACTACAAGGTATTCCAAAAGACATCTACACACTCATCAACCACTTCACTGACGCCAAAGACATTTGGGACAATGTGAAGATGATTCTGGAAGGTTCTGAATTGACAAAGGATGACCGGGAATCTCAATTATACGATGAATTTGAACACTTCTGTCAAATCAAAGGAGAAACCATTCATGTTTACTATGTTAGGTTTACAAAGCTCATTAACGACATGAGAAACATTAAGATGACCATGCCCAGAATGCAGCTTAACTCTAAGTTTGTGAACAACATGTTACCTGAGTGGAGTAGATTCATAACTGAAGTCAAACTTAACAGAGGTTTGAAGGAGTCTAATTTTGATCAGCTTTATGCCTATTTGAAGCAACATGAGGTACATGCTAATGAGAACAGAACAATGATGGAAAGGTTCCTTCAACCAACTAATGATCCTTTAGCATTAGTGTCGAATGCCTCAGTTCAGCAGTATTCAACACAATCATCCAAGTCTCCTCAATCCTCAAATGAACCATCTCCTGCTGACAACTTTCAACTGGACTCAGGAAGTTCTTCAACTGAAAACTTGATTGAAAGTTTATCCAACTCACTTGCCCTCCTCACTCAATCGTACAAATCACATCTTCCTCAAACAAACAATCAACTTAGAACGTCGTCTAATGCAAGGAACAAAGCTACGGTTCAAGACGGCAGAGTTGTGGTTCAAGATGTCCGTGGAAGATACAATGCGAATAATCAAGGAAGACCATTTCAGAGAAACAATGCAAGAGGAAATGTTGTAGCTGGGAATGTAGGATGTCAGAACAGAGGAGGCATTATTAATCCTGGTCAAGCTAAACCCATTAAGTGCTACAACTGTAACAGACTAGGGCACATAGCACGAGAATGTCCAAGGCCAAAGCGACTTCAGGATTCAGACTACTTCAAGGACAATATGCTACTAATGCAAGCCCAAGAGAATGGTGCAGTATTGGATGAAGAACAGTCGTTGTTTCTTGCAGGAGAACAGGTTACCAACTTTGATAATGATATGGATGATTCACCCGAGAATGATTTAGCACTCAATGTGGATCATATCTTTGAAGCTGATCAATGTGATGCATTCGACTCTGATAGGGATGGCAAAAGCACCCAAAATCGATGGGGAAAACCGAAACCTGAACCGGTTGGGTCAGGTTCGGGGGCGGGTTAGCCATCATATAACTCGAATACTCCATTTGAGGTACAAGATCATGATACCTTTGTAAATCATATGGATGAGTATCATGAAGTACACGAGATGCAAAGTGATGTACAACACAACTATGTTGTTGACTCTGATGCTGACTATACGAGTGATAGTAATATTATTCCGTATGATCAGTATATGGAAGACAACGAAGAACATGTTGTACAAAGTAATGTATCTTCTGTATGAAATGATGCATTGATGTCAATTCTCGAATGGAAATGCCTGACCATGGTGTACAAATAGGTCAGACAAAAAAGCAGTTAAATAAAGTAGTTAATGACACATTGACATTCTGAACTTGCAGATATTAAGGAAAACTGTCGGGGTGGTAGAACAATACGGCGAAGTTTGTAATTACTGAAGAGAACGAAAGATTGATGAACAATGAGAATAATTTATCTCTGACCGAAATCAAAAAGAAACTTCTTTAAAATTGGAACTTCATTCTGCATAATTGCAACTTCGTTCTACTCTTAACCATTATAAGATAGTGAGGGAAGAAGCGATCATTTTGAAAAAGGATTTTAAACAAAAAGAAGACAAATTCCTTGAAGAGTTTTTAGACATTAAAAGGCTAAAAGAAAAGGTTGAAGATAGATTATACAAACAAGATCAATCTGTACAAACGGTTCACATGATATGTAAACCAAAATCGTTTTATGATGAAAAGAACAAGGTGCGATAGGCTACAAAAATCCCTTATGTCTCACCCGTTCAAAGCAAGTTCAAACCAGCCCTTTATAATGGTCATGTATTAGTCATGTCCAATCATGCACGTCTGTTGTAGCATGACTTAGAGGACACTCGTGATATGGCTGAATAACTAGGAAAGAATATGGAGAAAAAATTCAAAGCCCTCTAATGTAGTGGGAAAATAAAATTAGGATTGCCCCCCCCCCCCCCGATTACTTGAAAGAGAACCTTCTTGTAACCTTTGCTCCACAAAGAAATCTGACCCCATAACAGATATTTTGGTCCATAGATGAAAATGACAGGAAAAAGGCTGAGACCTCAGTTCCAAAACCACTTTCAGCATTGACATGTCGTCCACCCATATCTCCTGTCAACTTGTCCCCAGATTTCTTGCCAACAAAAGTCAAGTGAAGATTAATCTTTATGTTCTCACACAACTTTTTACGGAATTTGAAAAAACTTGCAAAAAGAGAATCACCCCAACAGGTGTTATAGAAGGGGAAAGAGGTTTTGAGCAAACAAAAAGAATGTTGACCTCAACTGAATTTTCCATTTTTCAAACTCTTAAAAACACTTTGCAGATTCAACGGCCCTCTTTAAAGAAGTTAAAGTAAGTGGAAGAAATTATGATCAAAATTGAATGACGAATGTGACCATAATACTTAGACAAGCACTGTGCTAAATTGTAAAGAAAAAAACCTTCTCATTGAAAATGAGAAACTGATTGCTAATTGTTTGTCGAATCAATTGTTGTATGATGTGGAAAAATCACGTTGTCTATATCTTGAAGCTGAGATGTCTAAAGTTCAAAATGAGTCAAAACATATTTCAAAACTTGAAAGGGAATACCTAAATTTGCAATTAAAGTATCAACATCTTCAAGAAAGTTTTGATAATAACAAATCACAAACATCACAGGAAGCTCCTGATTTTAACTCATTCTTTAAGATCAAGAATCTCAAACATCAGATTCAAGAAAAAGACAACGTGATTAGAGACTTGAAAGTTCTAGTCGCTAATGTGAATGACAGAAGTTGTGAGACTTATAATGCTAAAGATGTCACTGCTCTTATTGAACAAAATGAATGCGTTAGAGTAGAACTAGAAAAGGTCAAACAAACATTACAAGGAATTGTATGACTCCATTAAGATTACGCGTGCTCACACTAGTGAAAAGACATCTACCATGTTAAATGAAATTGAGAGTCTAAAGGGCTCAGTAGAAAAGCAAAGTGTCTTGTTTCGCTAGTGACTCTGTCAAACCAAAAGTTCTTGCGCCTAGCATGTATGCCATTGATGTTAAACCCATCCATCATCCCCTAGCAACAATAGAGTGCTCATATAAACGATATCAGCCAATCTAAGGAAGTGGTAAGAAACAGTTAGGGAGATTGTAGAGGAAGCTAGAGTAGTTAAACCACTGGATAATGCACTTAACTATGCTTGTCAATACACTAAGCTATCTCAGGAATTGCTAGAATATGTGATTGGCACTTGCCCAAAAAGTTTCAATGAAAGAGATAACAAGGCTCCCGCTACCCCTGTAACTAGGAAAAAGCAAGTAACTTTTAATGATAAACCAGGAACTTCATCTAGTAACACACAGAAACACGAAGTGCACCAGAAAGTTCAACAGACTAATGTCTTTTATAAGATATACCCCATGATTCATTCTACAGGAGTAAACAGTACCACTAAAGCTAGCGGATCAACGCCTAGAAGTAATACAAAGAAAAATAGGATCCTGCCTGCTAAGACTGAGAATAAGAAGAAAGTAGAAGACCACCCTAGGACAAATAAGTCAGTATGGACAAAAGTGAATTGGGTTGATTCTAGCATTAGCTCTAAGCGTGTTGTAATTAATTCGAATTCTGAATCTGTGTGCAAAACTTGTAACAAATGTTTAAAACTCTGCAAATCATGAAATGTGGGTTGTTAATATCTTGAACTCGTGAATGCTACCCCCACTGTTAAAAGTGTCCCTTGAATCAAGGAAACAATCTGGAAACCAAAAGGCAAACTATCTGATAACAGTTTGAACAAGACCAAACAGGTTTGGAAAGCAACGGGCAAACTATTTGCCAATGTTGGTTATCAATGGAGATCCACAAGAAATAAAGTCGCCTTAGGAAAACTTAATTGTGGTTCAATGGAGACCCACAGGAAAGAAATTTGCCTTAGGCGAACTGTGCCCCTTTAACTAGCTTTCTGTGCAATGTTTTATCATAACTGCTAACCACCAGGTCCCCAACAAAAATTGGGGACCAAATTCCAAACTCTCCACACTACTCGACAAGTTTTTTTAATGCAGACCATATAGTCATCCTTGGTATCTGGACTCAGGCTGTTCAAAACATATGACAGGGAATCGTTCAAAGCTTAAGAACTTTGTGGAAAAGTTCATAGGGACAGTCAGATTCGGGAATGATCACTTCAGAGCTATCATGGGTTATGGGGATTATGTTATTGGTGATAGTGTGATCTCCAGAGTATACTATGTGGAGGGACTTGGACATAATCTATTCTCTGTAGGCAATTTGTGATACTGATCTTGAAAGATTTGCCTTCAGAAAGCATTCTTGCTTTGTTCGTGATATTAATGGTGCAGACTTACTTAAAGGTAGTCGTAGCATAAATTTGTACACGATATCGATTGATGATATAATGAAGTCTTCTCCAATATGCTTGTTGTTCAAAGCTTCCAAGTCCAAATCATGGCTGTGGTATCATCGTTTAAACCATTTAAACTTCAGCACAATCAATGATCTTGCTCAAAAAGATCTGGTTAGAGGTCTACCAAGATTGAAGTTTGAAAAAGATCATCTTTGCTCAGCCTGTCAACTTGGAAAAACGTAAGAATTCTCCGCCACAAACCAAAATTTAAAGCACCAATATAGAAGTTCTTATACCCTTCACATGGATCTTGTGTCCAATGAGATCCAGAGTATTAATGGAAGAAATACATTTTAGTGCCATCGTGGAGACTATTCCAGATTCACATGGGTAAATATTTGAGATCAAAAGATAAACACTAGTGTTTTTTGTCATCTACTTTCTTAATGCAAATACAGGTTGGTCTCAACAAAACAGTCAGATACATCCGAACAGATAATGGAACGGAATTCGTCAACCAAGTTATGTCTAAATACTATGAAGGTGTTGGCATATTTCATCAAAAGTCTGTTTCGAGAACTCCTCAACAAAACGGCGTTGTCGAAAGACGAAATCATACACTTGTGGAAGCAGCACGTACAATGCTGATATTCTTAAAAGCACCAATGTTTCTATGGGCAGAAGCTGTAGCTACTGCTTGTTACACCCAGAACCGATCCCTCATTCATACTCGTCACAACAAGACCCCTTATGAGCTTGTACATGATAAGAAGCCTGATCTTACGTTTCTCCGAGTATTTGGTGCACTGTGCTATCCTACAAATGATAGCAAGAATAGGAACATTCACAGCCAAAGCTACATTGGGATTTTCGTTGGGTATGCTCCTAGCAGGAAGGGCTATAGAATCTTCAACAAGAGAACTCGTCGATTAATGGAAACAATTCACGTCACATTCGATGAGATGCATCCGACAATGGCTCCTGTACGCATGAGTTCAGGACCCGAGCCTATCATTATGACCCCTGGGCAACTCAAATCAGGGCTCGCTCCAACCGACAAAGAGCTGGAGATGTTATTTCAACCAATGTTTGATGAATACGTTGAACAATCTCGAGTCAATGAACTAGTACCTTCTGCTACTGCAGTTAACACTCAAGTTGTTCCACCTGGTACATCTTTGTCTACAACAATTGCTCAAGACGCACCGTCTACAAGTGCTTCATCGTCAACATCATATATGCATCATCTAGTCCGACATCAAGGTATTGTAGAAAAACCCACTCTCGAAGACTCCCTAATCACTCACGATGCGCTACATCCTTCATTTAACCCTGTTACTGGAGAACCTGGTTTGACATAATCATCATCTGGGAATGTTAAATACAGCAGACCCCCCACCAAGTTACTTCAACCACCAGAACATCTCAAAGATGGACCAAAGATCAACCTCTGATAACATCATTGCAATCCATCTTGTCCCTGTATCAAACCAGAAAACAGTTCGTATCCGATGCTTTGTGGGCCTGTTTCCATACTGAACCTGTTCCCAAGAGTCAAACCCAAGAACTTCAAAATTGCCGTGATAGAAACAGCTGGTTTCAAGCCATGCAAGTGAAATTCACGAATCTTGATCGACTTGTAGTATGGGAATTAGTACCTCGCCCAAATCTAGTGATGGTTATCGCTCTTAATTAGATTTTACAAAGTGAAGCATTGATGAATATGGTGATTAGTGAAAAAACAAAGCTCATTAGTTGCAAAGGGATATCGTTAGGAGGAAGGTATTGTTTTTGAAGAATCTTTGCTCCAGTTGCAACGGTAGAAGCCATCATAAATTCATTGCCAATTCCGCAACCAAGAATATATCATCTACCAAATGGATGTCAAAACTAACCTTTTTTCTAGAATGGTGACTTCAAGAAGGAAGTCTTTGTTCAGTCAGCCTAAGGATTTGAAGACCGGATAATCCTACTCCACATTTATCGTCTGAAAAGCTCTTTAGGGTAAAAAAAGCCCCCCCCCCCAGGCACCTAAGAGCGTGGGTAATGACACACTATCAAAGTTCCTTTTGGCCAACAATTTCTTCAAGGGTGCCGTGGATCCAACGTTATTCACACGTAAATCAGGCAAACATATTCTACTTGTTCAAATATAAGTAGATGACATATTTTGCCTCACATATCATAATGCGTGTCATCATAATTTTCCAAAGAAATGAAACACCAAATTTCAATGGTCAGTGATGGGACAAATGTTGTTTTTCTTAGTGACTACAAGTTTTCTCAAAGTCCCTAAAGAGTCATCTTAATAACCAAGCAAAATATGCCTCGTCGAAACCTTAAAGAAAATATGGAATGGATCTTTCTGACCCTGTCGATACACCAATGGTGGATCGATTGAAACTGGGACGAGATCTCATGGGATTCCGTGACCAAACTTGATTTAGAGGAATGGTTGGCTTCCCTAACTACCGTTACCAGCCATAGATCAAGACCTTGTATTCGTTGTATGCATGTGTGCTAGATATCAGGCTAAGCCTACCAAAAAGCACTTTGAAGGCACAAATGTGTCTTGTCGTAACTTGAAATACCATTAACATGGGTTCTTTTGGTATCCGAAAGACAACGCCATGTCACTCACAGCTTATGCAGATGCAGATCATGCGGGATGTCAAGATTCAAGAAGAAGAACGTCGGGAAGTGCCAGCTTCCTTGGAGATAATTGGTTCTGGTCATCAAAAAGCAAAGATCACAGCTCAAAAGAACTACCTACCAATTTGACTTCAATAAAATTCCTCTATACTGTGATAATAAAAGTGCAATTGCTCTTTGCTGTAACAATGTCCAGCACTCTCGATTAAAGAACATCGACATACGTCACCATTTCATCCGAGAACAAGTGGAAAATAGAGTGGTTGAACTCTACTTCGTGGAAACGAACTATCAACTTGTGGACATTCTCACAAAAGCATTACCAAGAGAACGGTTCGAATTTCTTTTTCCACGCCTGGGCATGAAGAGTTTGACCCCTGAAACTCTCAGACGCCTTCAAGAAGGAGAAGATAAGTAAACGAAGTGCCTTCATGTATCCTTGGTACATATGTTATATATATATAAAAAAAAAGTTTCTCTGCCATGCATGTTTCCTTTGTTAATCATTCTTATGTAGAATACAATGGCAGAGCAAAATGTTCCCGCTCAAGCACCAACAAACAACAAGCAGATTAGTACCTCCTCTGCAATGGTTACAAATCGGGAAAAGCAATCTTCTTTTCGATGCTCAAAAGATACAGAAGAACCCTATCTTTTAGATATCTGTTGACATCTTGCATAACACCAACTTCTTCAGAGCGTTCTCTACCTCTGCTAGTGTTTCCCTAGCCGTCCTACATTCACATTTCTGGAACTCCTAATGATGTATGGACGAGAAGACTGGGGTTTATTGCTGTCAAGTTGATGAACAATGGTTTAATCTAAGTGCTGATCTTTTTAGAAAGGCCTTAGATATTACTCCTGTCGACCCAGCTCACCCATTTGAGTTACCTCCGACTGGTGACACGGTGATTGATTTTGTAAATCAGCTGGGGTACCCTGAACTTGTAGAATTTGTCTCCAATATACGTGTGAATTATGTATATCAGCCATGGAGAGCAATTCTAACACTGATTAACCAGTGCTTAACCAGAAAGACATCTGGTATTGACAAACCAAGACACCCAGTGCTACAAATGTTGTGGGGCATCGTCACTCGAACTAATGTTGATCATGCAGAACTGTTATGGGAAGAGTTTACTCAAGGGATTCAGACGTTCTTCTCACACAAGGCAAGTCATAAAGCCAGTCTGAAAGACCCTAAGAAGAAAGCAGTTCCTCTCCTCATTCCTTACGGGCGGTTTACTAAGATGATTATCTACTATCTGGGGAGCACCAGTGATGTACATAAAAGACCTGAGTCACCTTGTCATCTTCCAGGAGATGATTTTCCTGCTAGAGAATGCTGCGGTCCCGGTGTATGACTTATAAGGTGAAACAAGTAAAGTGTTTGGAATGGCAATTCCTAAACAATTGATTACTCAAGCCATTCAACAATCTTTGTACTATCCAAAGTATCTGGAAATGGTTGCTAAGAATACGAAGAAAACACCACAGGATAGTGCAAGCAAGCAACCTGAACCTGCAACAAAGCGTGCTCCACCCAAGAAGCCCACAACTACTACTCCTGTCAAACCAACCAAGCCACCTTCATCCAAACAACCAAAGTCTCCGACAAAGAAACCTTTTAAGGGTAAGCTTCCACAAAAAGTTAGAAAAGGAAAACCTTCTTTCCAACTTATTGATGAAGATGATGAAGCTCAACAAGAATCTGTTCCTCAAGGAGAAAGTGATGATCCTGCTCTCGAACTGGCCAAGAAGATAAGTTTGGATGCGCATCAAGAAAAGGGAGAAGGTGAAGGTGCTGATGCTGACATAGAACGAGCAATTAAGCTTAGCTTGGATCCTTTTCCTTTCTGCCACAAGGTCGGACACCTGTAAGAGGAGTAACGATTAGTGATCCAGTATCTGAAACAACTCCCATACTACCTGAAGTAGTTGGCAAGGGTAAGGCTATTGTAACCGAAGAACAAGTAGCTCATTCCCAGATCGATCTGTCAAAGAAGAAACGTACGACGGATCAGTTTATCCTTGTTAGGCGTGATCAAGCACCTCATGATTCGACAACTGGACCCTCTTCTCAACCTGAAGATGATACATCAGAGAAAGTGGTCTAGGAATCTTCATCAACAACTGATTTCGAACGAGACAAAAAGTGAAACAGAAGCCGCTGCGCCTAAAGGTGACAAGAACAAGGTGTAGTAGATCGCCCACAGTGGACATCACCAGGAGTAGAACTCTGGTCGTATATGAAGACCATTCTGGTCTTCGTGCATGGCTCAGGGTTTGGTCCAACCAGAGCCTCATGTGCTTTTCAGGTCTGATACGCGGGTCCTTCTATACGAACTGATGTCCTACTCCTGAATGTCACTGCGTGCGAAATCTACTTCACCTTGTACTTTGTCACCTTTTAAGGAGCAGCGGCATCTGTTTTCACTTTTTTGTTCCGTTCTAAATCATTGTTGATGAAGATTCCTAGAGCCACTTTCTCTAGTTCATCTTCAGGTTGAGAAAGAGTCAGTTGTCGAATCTGAGGTGCTTAATCACGCCTAACAAGGATAACTGATTCGTCGTACGTTCTTCTTTTGACAGATCGATCTGGATGAGCAACTGTTCTCGCTTACAATAGCCTACCCTTCCAACTACTTCAGGTAGTATGGTAGCTGTTTCAGATACTGGATCACTAATCGTTCTCCTCTTACACGTGCCCGACCTGTGGCAAAAGGAAGGATCCAAGCTAAGCCTTAATTGCCGTTCTATGTCAGCATCAGCACCTTCACCTTCACCCTTTTCTTGATGCCATCCAAACTCCTCTTTTGGCAGTTCGAAGCATACAAGCACTTTTCACCTTGAGGAACAGATGTCTTGTTGACTTCACATCTTCATCAATGAAGATTAGGAAAAGAAGGTTTTCCTGTTTAACTTTTTGTGGAAGCTTACCCATGAAAAGGTTTCCTTTGTCGGAGACTTTGTTGTTTGGATGAAGGTGGCTTGGTTGGTTTGACAGGAAGTAAGTATTGTGGGCTTTTGGGTGAAGCAAGCTTTGTTGCAGGTTCAGGTTGCTGCGTACCCCCCCCCCCCACTATCCTGTGGTGTTTTTCTTCGTATTCTTAGCAACCATTTCTAGATATTTTGGATAGTACAAAGATTGTTGAATGGCTTGAGTAATCAATTGTTTAGGAATCGCCATTCCAAACACTTCACTTGTTTCACCTTTTAAGATAAACTTGAGATTACCTAGCAGAAAATCATCTCCTGGAAGATGACAAGGTGACTCAGGTCTTTTATGTACATCATTGGTGCTTCCTAGATAGTAGATAATCATCTTAGTAAACCGCCCGTAAGGAATGAGGAGAGGAACTGCTTTCTTCTTAGGGTCATTTCAGACTGGCTTTATACTTGCCTTGTGTTAGAAGAACGTTTGAATCCCTTGAGTAAACTCCTCCCCATAACCTTCTGCGTGAAATTAACATTAGTTCGAGTGACGATGCCCCACAACATTTGTAGCACTAGGTGTCTTGGTTTGTCAATACCAGATGTCTTTCTGGTTAAGCACTGGTTAATCAGTGTTAGAATTGCTCTCCATGGCTGATATACATAATTCACACATATATTGGAGATAAATTCTACAAGTTCAGGGTACCTCAGCTGATTTACAAAATCAATCACCGTGTCACTAGTCGGTGGTAACTCAAATGGGTGAGCTAGGTCGACAGGAGTAATATCTAAGGCCTTTCTAAAAAGATCAGCACTTAGATTAAACCATTGTTCATCAACTTGACAGCAATAAACCCCAGTCTTCTCGTCATACTTCATAGAGTTCCAGAACTGCTGAATGTAGACGGCAGGAACACTAGCAGAGGTAGAGAATGCTCTGAAGAAGTTGGTGTTACGCAAGATGTCCACAGATATCTAAAAGATAGGGTTCTTCTGTATCTTCTGAGCATCGAAAAGAAGATTGCTTTTCCCGATTTGTAACCATTGAGAGCGAGGTACAATCTGCTTATCTATTCTTGTTGGTGCTTGAGCGGGAACATTTTGCTCTGCCATTGTATTCTACATAAGAATGATTAACAAAGGAAACATGCATGGCAGAGAAACTTTTTTTTTATATATATATAACATATGTACCAAGGATACATGAAGGCACTTCGTTTACTTATCTTCTCCTTCTTGAAGGCGTCTGAGAGTTTCAGGGGTCAAACTCTTCATGCCCAGGCGTGGAAAAAGAAATTCGAACCGTTCTCTTGGTAATGCTTTTGTGAGAATGTCCACAAGTTGATAGTTCGTTTCCACGAAGTAGAGTTCAACCACCTATTTACCACTTGTTTCTCGGATGATATGGAGACGAAGTCGATGTTCTTTATCCCAGAGTCAGGACATTGTTACAGCAAAGAGCAATTGCACTTTTATTATCACAGTACAGAGGAATTTTATTGAAGTCAAATCTGTAGTCTTTGAGCTGTGATCTTTGCTTCTTTGATGACCAGCTAACCAATCTATCTCCAAGAAACTGAGCACTTCCCGACATCTTCTGTCTATGAATCTAGACATCCCGCATGGATCTTGCATCTGCATAAGCTGAGAGTGACATGCGTTGTCTTTCGATACCAAAGCCCATTTTTAATGGTTCATTTCAAGTACCGAAAGACACATTTGATAGCTTCAAAGTGCTTTTTGGTAGGCTTAGCCTGATATCTAGCACACATGCATACAACGAATACAAGGTCTGATCTACTGGCTGTAAGGTACGTTAGGGAGCCAACCATTCCTCTAAATCAAGTTTGGTCAACCGGAATCCCCATGAATCCTCGTCCAGTTTCAATCGATCCACCATTGGCGTGTATCGACATGGGGGGGGGGGGGGGGGGGGGGGGGGGGGGGGGGGGGTGGGGGGGGGGGGGGGGGGGGGGGGGGGGGGGGGGGGGTCAAGAGATCCTTTCCATAATTCTTTAAGGTTTCGAGAGCATCTTTTGCTTCGGGGGGGGGGGGGGGGTGGGGGGGGGGGGGGTGGGGTTAATAAAGATGCTCTAGGACTTTGAGAAAGCTTTGTATCCTAAGAAAACAACATTTGTCCCATCACTGACATCTGAAATGTGGACTTCATATCTTTGGAAAATATGTGACACCATTATGATATGGTTGAGCAAAAAAGATGACCATCTACGTTAATTTTGAACAAGTAGAATATGTTTTGCCCTATTTGCGTAATGATAACGTTGGATCCACGCACCCTTGAAGAAATTGGGTTTTGCCAAAAGGAACCTTTGATAGTGTGGTCATACCACGCCCTTGGTGCCTGCTTTAGCCCAAAAGGAGCCTTCCTTCCAGACGATAAAAATGTGATAGATTATCCTGGTCTTCAAATCCTTCAGGCTGACTGACAAAGACTTCTTCTTGAAGATCACCATTCAGAAAAGCAGTTTTGACATCCATTTGGTAGATGATCATATTCTTGGTTGCGGCATTGGCAATCCGAAGTCAAACACACAACACATTTTACTGTTTTTTAGTTTTAATGTTTTTAAAATTCTTTCCATTGCATTTATGTAATTCAGCTTTATTTAAAGTTTTATGTTGTAATATTTTTTTTTTAATAAAAGTTAAAGAGTGCTTGTAATATTCCCATTGTCGAAATTTAAAGTTTGATGTTATCTGTTTAAACCTGTTTAAAATTGTGTAAAAGTTGTTAAAGTTTGCTTGTAATCAAGTCTTTAAGCCTATACTTCACTAAAAAAAAAGATAAAAAAACCCTTTTTATAAAATAAGGGGGTGTTTGGCACTATCCTTAAAACGGGTCATATGGAGTATGGTTGTGGGTCAAGTACACTCAGCCAATCTTGGCTGAGTGTGTGGGCTCATTAGGTCCATTTTAATTATAATTTTTAGTGTAAAAATAAGTTTTTAAGGCTCTTTTGTATTATGTCAGATTTTCAATAAGCCAAAATAAGCTTAAGGGCTCCAGCTGCTTAAGCAGCTTAAGCACACCATCCTTGTGCTTCTTTGAGTCATAAAAAGCTTTTAAAAATTCCTTTGCTCTGCCCTTATTGAGATAACCAAATATAGCCAAGTGTGTATGTATGCATAATTCTTGAAATCAGCCGTTTTTAAGCCCCATCAGCAACTTTTTCTTAACCCTAATGGCTCAAACTTTGGAACCAAGCTTAATCATATGTCTTGTAAATCTGTTTGGATTTTGTTTTGGGTAAAAAGCACATTTGTGCTTATTTTCCATAAGCCAAAATTACCCCTTATGCCCACTGTGTGCTTCCCCTGGTGCTAGGAGCACCATAAAATAGCCCAAACTATTCTAGCTTCATTAATATTAAGCCATAGGGTTCTTATTGCTTTTAAAACCATAGCTTATAGGTTTTATCTTTTAGGGTTTTAGCAGCTTTAATCCCTTAGCTAGCTTATTAAGGCAAACTCTAATATTACGCTTCAATAGTTACTTTTTCTGCTTTTTTCTAATCTGTTACCCTAGTTATTTAAATTCAGCTTTAATTCTTAGGGCTTATTTAGGTTGCTATCGCTTATCTAGGTACTCCCTTAGTGTCAGTGCTTTATTCCCATAGATTTTCGCTTTATTTTGTAGCCTTAAACATCCCAAAGCCAAGAAAAAATAAGGTCTATAAGCTTGATAAGCTTCTGCAGCCCCAAAAGCTCTCTTTTCTGGCTTATTAAGTTCATTTCAGGCAATGTGCTTTTTATGAAAAAGCTTCACCATAATCCCCTTTACAAGTTTGCTTTTATAGCTTTTTGATAATAAGCACTTTGGACCCTCTTTGAATATCGGGGTCCAACTCAGGGACCATTTGTGTAAATTCCATTTCTATGATTGCCAGAGTTAATGCCCCTTGTTAGTTTGTTGTTTCCTCGTTAGTCCTTGCAGTCCTTTCACTGTTAGTCCCTATAATTAACTGCTGTTAGTTTATTTAATTTAATTAATATAAATTAGGTTTAATTTTAATTAGTTTAATTACTTTTAATTTATTCAATCCATGTGAAGGGTATGAAGAACTTCCATATTTGTGTTTTCAGATTTTGGTCTGTGGGAGAACTTCTTGCTTTTTCCAAGTTGACAGGCCGTGCAAAGATGATCCTTTTCAAACTTCAATTTTGGTAGTCCTCTAACCAGATCTTTACGAGCAAGATCATTTATCGTGCCGAAGTTTAAGTGGTTTAAACGACGATGCCACAACCATGATTTGGACTTGGAAGCTTTGGACAGTAAGCATATCGGAGAAGACTTCATCATTTCATCAATCGATATCGTGTACAAATTGGTGCCACGACTACCTTTAAGGATATCTGTACCATTAACATCACGAACAAAGCAAGTATGCTTTCTGAAGGCCACTTCAAGATCAGAATCACAAAATTGCCCTACAGAGAATAGATTGTGTCCAAGTCCTTCCACGTAGTATACCCTTGAGATCACACTATCACCCATAACATAATCGCCATAACCCATGATGGCTCCTAAGTGGTCATTCCCGAATCTGACCGACCCGATGAACTTTTCCACAAAATTCATGAGCTTTGAACGATTCCCCGTCATATGTTTGGAGCAGCCCGAGTCCAGATACCAAAGCATGACCTGTACTACCTGCATTTGAAAACAGTCGAGTTTGGAGAGTTTGGAATATCGGTTCCCCAATTTTTGTTGGGGTCCTTTTGGTTAGCATTTCTCCTAAGGCAAATTTCTTTCCCGTGGGTCTCCATTGAGAACCACAATCAAGTTTTCCGAAGGTGAGTTTCTTTCCTGTGGGTCTCCATTGATAACCAATATCTGTAAACAGTTTCCCCGTAGCTTTCCAAACCCTTTGAGTTTTGGACAAACTGTTGTCAGACAGTTTGCTTTTTGGTTGCCAGATCTGTTTGGTCTTGTTTAAACTGTTATCAGTCAGTTTGCCTTTATGCAATACAATTCTAAGTGTGGGTGTAGCATTCACAGAATTCAAGACATTAACAACACACATTCCATCACTTGCAGAGTTTACAGAGTCAGAATTCGAATTAATTACAACACGCTTAGAGCTAATGCTAGAACCAACCCGATTCACTTTTGTCCAAACTGACTTATTTGTCCTAAGGCGTACTTCTACTTCCTTCTTATTCTCCTTCTTAGCAGGCAGGATCCTATTTTTCTTTGTATTGCTTCTAGGCTTTGACCCGCTTGCTTCATTGGAATAGTTTACTCCTGTAGAGGGAAGTACAGGGATATTAGTCAGTTGAACTCTCTGGTGCACTTTGTGTCTCTGTGTGTCGCTAGAAGAAGTTCCTGGCTTATCACTAAACGTAACTTGCATTTTCCTAGTAACAGGGGTAGAGGGAGCCTTGTTATCTCTTTCATTGAAACTTTTTGGGCAAGTGCCAATCACACATTCTAACAATTCCTGAGATAACTTAGTGTATTTACAAGCATAGTTAAGTGAACTATCCTGTGGTTTAACTACTCTAGCTTCCTCTACAATCTCCCTAACCGTTTCTACACTCTCCTTAAG